>JAPMLY010001681.1:0-57500 GCA_026401115.1 Tetraselmis chui
GTGTAACTTTGACGTTCAGTATCTCATCCAATGAGCCGGTAGACAATCCAAATGCGGGGAACGATTCTTGTACCAATAAATCAGTGCCGGTCATGTCCCAACTTAGGCTTGTGGTGCTTCGACCCTTGAGAAATATAAAGCCCGTCGATTTTCGACATGAAAAGGTGAGCTTGACTTCCGTAATAAGGTCCGTGTGATTCTGTAGAGATGATGGAAATAGAAAATGTAAGGCCCTCGCCTGACCCACCGTCAGCATTTTTGAATTATTGTCCTCGCTGTATATGACTCTGAACGGGATCTCCTCTTCTCTCATCTCGGCCGCTAGGATGCTGATTATATGCCCCATTTGTGTAGATAACGTGCTAATTTGGCTCAACAGGTCCTGCTTTTGTGCGTCCACGTACGATCTCGTGTCCGTTTCGGTGTCATCCACGTATTTTTTAGTGGCAGCATCGGTATCACTTGTCGGGGCGCCTACCCCTTGGATACGCGATCCACTGAAGTAAGCAAAGCTGTATACAGTTAGATATGAGCAATAAATGTGCCTCCACGGCAAGGACACTCTTCCTATATCGAGTTGGGAGGCGTTCGGAACCAGATTACTTCCTACGCTCACCGTAGTTGTGTCGCCACTGAATGTGTTCGTCCAGTCCGGTCTTCCTCTGATGTCGCTCCAATCCGACCACATCGCATTCGCTGCGACGTAATCGCGCATGAATTGTAACGGTACTGCCTCATCGTCGTCGTACGGTGTTTCAGAAACACGCACCCGCTGAAAATATCCGTAAACAAATCGCCTGTTATCACGCCCAATGCTATAAAGACCGGCCGGAATGATCGAGTCGCTCACAACTATGTCATAATTTGAGGGGTTTTCCGGGTCCACACCATTTTCATACGAAATTTTGTCGACCCACGCCGGTTTATCGCTTATCCCGCTCCATGACGATGCACCTTGTGCGTTTTCCGTGACGTAGGACCGAAGGAATTCATATGTGATAGCCTCGTCGTCATAGTATGGATCGTTTTCCCCCAGGCGCACGCGCTGGAAGTAGCCGAACAGGAATCGCCTCAGGTTTTGCCCAAGATTGAACGTCGAGTCCGCCGACGGTGTCAAGGAGTCATGCAATACGATATCAAAATTAGAGGGCTGCACGGGCTCCATGAACTGCCCGATGTCATCATATGAAATTTTCCCAATCCACGTTGGTACGGCTTCGTCAACATAACCTTTCGTTGCAGCATCGTAGTAACCTACCGGGGGTGCGACGTTCGTGATTAGATTGTTTCCAGCGTCGATTCCCTTGTCGGCGAATATTTGCTCCACGTAAAAGCGCCGCCATCGGGCATAGGGGTCACCGAGGTCATACACTCCTTGGCCGTTGGGAGCGAAGTCGCCACTTTTGAAGCTATTTGACCCAATTGTGACAGTGTCTGTGGTGCCCCCAAGTGAGAAATAGTTGGTCCAATTCGGCCGACCTTGAAGGTCCAGCCACGTCGCAGGCCCTGGCTTATCAGTGAGGTCGTTGTACGAGCCGCTGAAAAAAGTGGGCTTGCCCGTGATGGTATTCCATGCGTGCGTGTGACTTATCGGGGCGAACCCAGTGTGCGTATGCGTAGTCAGGGCGTACTCACTGTGCGAGTGGTTGGTCGGGGCGAACCCAGTGTGCGTGTGACTTATCGGGGCGTACTCACTGTGCGAGTGGTTGGTCGGGGCGAACCCGGTGTGCGTATGCGTAGTCATGGCGTACTCACTGTGCGAGTGGTTGGTCGGGGCGAACCCAGTGTGCGTGTGTGAAATAGGAGCGTAGGCGTCGTCGTGCGAGTGGTTGGTCGGGGCGAACCCAGTGTGCGTATGCGTAGTCAAGGCGTAGTCATCGTGCGTGTGTGAAATAGGAGCGTAGGCGTCGTCGTGCGTGTGCGTAGTCAAGGCGTAGTCGTCGTGCGTGTGCGTAGTCAAGGCGTAGTCGTCGTGCGTGTGTCCAGTCGAGGCGTACTCGTTGTGTGTGTGTGTGACAGTGGCGTACTCCGCGTGCGTGTGTCCAGTCGAGGCGTACTCGTTGTGTGTATGATTTTCAAGTGCATAATCACTTCCAGCGGCCAGTAGTTGTACCTCGACAATTTCCTCGATGTCTGGCCTGTCTGTCAAGTCGTTGTACGAGCCGCTGAAAAAAGTGGGCTTGCCCGTGATGGTATTCCATGCGTGCGTGTGTGCGATAGGAGCGTAGGCGTCGTCGTGCGTGTGTGCAATAGGAGCGTAGGCATCGTCGTGCGTGTGCCCGGTTGTGGCGTAGTCGTCGTGCGTGTGTGCAATAGGAGCGTAGGCATCGTCGTGCGTGTGGTTGGTCGGGGCGAACCCAGTGTGCGTATGCGTAGTCAAGGCGTAGTCATCGTGCGTATGCGTAGTCAAGGCGTAGTCGTCGTGCGTGTGTGCAATAGGAGCGTAGGCGTCATCGTGCGTATGCGTAGTCAAGGCGTAGTCGTCGTGCGTATGCGTAGTCAAGGCGTAGTCGTCGTGCGTGTGCCCGGTTGTGGCGTAGTCGTCGTGCGTGTGTGCAATAGGAGCGTAGGCGTCATCGTGCGTATGCGTAGTCAAGGCGTAGTCGTCGTGCGTATGCGTAGTCAAGGCGTAGTCGTCGTGCGTGTGTGCAATAGGAGCGTAGGCGTCATCGTGCGTATGCGTAGTCAAGGCGTAGTCGTCGTGCGTGTGTGCAATAGGAGCGTAGGCGTCATCGTGCGTATGCGTAGTCAAGGCGTAGTCGTCGTGCGTGTGTGAAATAGGAGCGTAGGCGTCGTCGTGCGTGTGTGAAATAGGAGCGTAGGCGTCGTCGTGCGCGTGTTCAACAGCGGCATATTCGTCGTGCGTGTGTGCAATAGGAGCGTAGGCGTCATCGTGCGTATGCGTAGTCAAGGCGTAGTCGTCGTGCGTGTGTGCAATAGGGGCGTAGGCGTCGTCGTGCGCGTGTTCAGCAAGGGCATATTCGTCGTGCGTGTGTGAAATAGGAGCGTAGGCGTCGTCGTGCGCGTGTTCAACAGCGGCATATTCGTCGTGCGTATGCGTAGTCAAGGCGTAGTCATCGTGCGTATGCGTAGTCAAGGCGTAGTCGTCGTGCGTGTGTGCAATAGGAGCGTAGGCGTCATCGTGCGTATGCGTAGTCAAGGCGTAGTCGTCGTGCGTGTGCCCGGTTGTGGCGTAGTCGTCGTGCGAATGATTTTCCGTCGCGTAATCACCTCCTTCCAACAATGCCCTCCGTGGCGTGCTGGAGGCGTCTAGCCCGTACAAGTCCTGAAAGTATGCTTTGCTAAAGGGCCTCGTTGTTGAGCCAAAATCCACTTGTGTATCAGCCTGCGGCAAGATGTGGTTGGACACGTTTTGGTCCCCGTCGAGCAGCGCCCGGCGAGAGAAACCCTCCTCATTCTGCCCAAATAGGTTCTTGGCGTATACGTCGTGGAAGTGCCCGGTTTGCCACGGCTTCGTAAACGTCCCAATCGTATCCCCACCGATGTCCGTGTTATTTGGCACGAGATTGGCGTACACAGTGATGTCATCTGTATCAGAGCGTGAGGACTTGAGCATGTTTGCATTGATGCTGTCGTTAACGGTGATGTCGGTGGTGTAGATGGTCCACCACGGGTAGTCCAGCGCCCCGAAGTCTCGTTTTGTATTATCGACGCCGATCAGCCCGTCGCCCTCGATTTTCAGGTGCTGCACGAGATTCGATCCGGCGTCTATATCCTCCCTCAATTCCCCCAATGTATTGCTCAAGCTCACTCCAGCAAGCATAACCTCTTCGGCGTGCATTGTCTTCCATTTGTGCGAATCGCTTCCGAGTGAGTGGATCGGCCCCACCAACGCCGCCGTCGTCGGCAAAAGGGAGGCGCCCACGGTGATGTCGGTGTTAAACCCGATCGTTGTGATGTTATCGGTGCGGATGTTCGACGCGCTGAACTCGTTGGCAAATCCAGTCACCGTGCCAGTGAGCGCTGTCAAGTCCGTAGTCAACCCCTCGATGGTGTCTATTTCCTCACTCAATTCACCCAATGTATTGCTCAAGCTCGCACCGGCAAGCATAACGTCCTCAGCGAATAAAGTCTTCCACTCGTTGGATTCGCTGCCGAGCGAGTGAATCGGTCCCACCAACGCCGCCGTCGTCGGCAAAAGCGAGGCGCCCATGGTGATGTCGGTGTCAAAACCGATGGTTGTGATGTTGTCGGTGCGGATGTTCGACGCGCTGAACTCGTTGGCAAATCCAGTCACCGTGCCAGTGAGCGCTGTCAAGTCCGTAGTCAACCCCTCAATGTCCGTGTCCTGCCGATCATTTTCCGTCTCCTCCACCGTCACCCGAGCCGCTAGCTCCCGGTATAGAGATTCGGCCTGGCTGAGGTCCACCTCCACCGCCCGGCGGCCGTTCAGCTGCAGCGGCGCTGATACTTGCCGAGACTGGTTCATCTTTGTTAATCTTAGCAAAAGCAATTTTTAAAGTCGCCGTGAAACGTCCGCCGTTGAGATCCAAAGTCCGCCCATCGTCGTCGCTTAGCCGGATGCTCACGAAGCTTAAATATCGGTTGTACACATCCACGAACGCGTCGGAGCTAAAGTGATCAATTTCATTGAACTGAACGCTGGACGGGATCTTTGCTAAGATGTCACCCACGCGCCTTGTCCGTGGGTCACGGTTTTGAGTGAGTAGGTTGCTATGCACGAACACCGAGCTGGTGCGTGTCAAGTCCACGATACGACTAGCGGTGAGCAGCAACTCTCCGTCGACGATTTTGGCGGAGTCACCAACATTCAAACCTAATAGACGCGTACAAGTTGATCCTTCCCCGATCACAACATGATGATCCGCGAAATCCGTTGCAAGTAGCGACAGCTTATTTGTGTTCTCATCGTAACTCGCCACGTACTCATCGAGTCGTCCATCGTTGAGGAATGCGACGATATCATCAATTGACCGGTTCCCGCGGGGGAGCTTGATGGTGACCGGCTCTCCCGGAATTTCACCACCGTCGTCGTATTTAAGAAGCAGCGTGTCATTCCCCTCGAAGATGCTGTAATAGGTATGCGGGAGCCACGCGTTCAACAGCCTAACTTGCATGTTGAAACCCTGGGGGACGGTCAGCGGATCTAATAGGGAAAATACGTGGGTTCCGTCATCGAGCTTCGCGTCAGCGTACGCCGTGTCTAAGTACAGCTGCTGGAGCATATCTTTACACTATATCGAAGAAAAGCTGGGGGGCATAACTAGAAGCTTTGGATTGTTTCACCTTTTCCCGCTTCTCAGCTTTCGCCTTCCTCGCGCGTTGAAGAGCGGCTTTCATTTTTTCACTCGCTACTCGTTTAGTTTTTGCAGGCCTGGGCTCCGGATTAAGGTCCTCGTCTGCCTTTGGATTGATCTTGCCGGCCGAAACCTCTCCACCAGCCACATCGCTCCCCCCAGCATCGCTAAGTACCTCAGTAACGGCGTGCTCTGAACCGTCTCCGTCACTGTCGTCGCCGCGTTCGAGATGGCTTCGTCCCATATCATTTATTTCTGCACTAGAAAATAAATAGAGCGATGACGGCTACTTCCTCTCTACTTGAGTCTATCGGTTCGGAGGTAGTTCACGGTGAAGCGGTTTCGTCCGTGGCTGCGAGTACGCCCGCCCCGATAGATCCCCATTTGCTTGCTCAAAACTCGAACTATGGAAGCGTTGCTTGGTGGAAAGAAAACTACGACGGGTTTGGGTTCAGCGATGAGCAATACCGTGTGTTAGAGGCTGTAACATGGGGGGTGTCTCCAAAAGAAATCAGACGATACTACAAAAGGAAGAACGTAAAATGCGGCTCATCATCGAAAAAAGATCGACATTCACAGTGAAACCTCCGGCCTTTCTGTGTGACAAGAAAATTCACGACCAAGTGGTCGACCCCTTACCAAATCGCCCATTTTTCATGGCAATTATCGGATCTGCGGGGACGGGTAAGACCTCCATGCTCGTCAACTTACTGTCAAGCAAGCAAGCGTACCGCAAGGCCTTTCATCACGTCCACGTTGTTATGCCACCACACAGCGTGGCGAGTTTGAAGCGTAACATCTTCAAGAACCACGACAGGATGTATGACGAATTGGATATTGGTACATTGGAAGGAATCCGAGAGGCGGTGAAGGAATCGGCGGAGAAAGAGAAGAATAGCTTGTTGGTCCTCGATGACGTGACCGCGTCATTAAAGGACAATGAAATCCAGCACAGCATTCGCGATTTAATATACAATAGACGTCACTACAGGCTCAGCATAATAATACTCATTCAGTCTTACAATGCAATGCCATTGGGCATCCGCAAGACCTTGTCGCATTTTCTCATGTATAAGCCGCGGAACAAGAAGGAAACGACGGCGATATTCGAGGAGCTCATATCATTACCCCGGGAAGAGGCGGACGAGGTTATGCGCTTCGTGTTTGATCGACCCTACGCCTTCATGTTTGCCGACACTGGTACCGGGGACATTTATAAGAATTTCGATCGTATAGGTAAACACGATGCCGCGACGGAAAACCAAAACCTCGAAACAGACGGCGGGTAAGAAAACGACACGCAAGCAACCCCCTCCCCCAAGACCTCGCAGGAGATTTGTTAACCGCAACCAAAACGTACGAGTGAACGTCGTACAAACCGTCTCAAATGGCGGACCCACTCCGGAAAATCAATCAGAGCCTTTCACACGGGGATGGACCATGGGAATTTCACCCCCACCCCCGATGCCGCCGCCGATCATTATTCAGCAGCCGATACCACCAAATTTACAACAACAAGACCCTTTTCAACACGCGAGAGAACCTATTACCCACGTCAAAAGAGAGCTGCCACATTCCATACCCGTGCCCGAGCCCCCGGCGATGGAGGCGACAAACCCGTCTTCGTCGGGTGGAGAGCCCTTCGCGAACTGGGGACGTTCTTTGGAACAACAAGTCGCCGAGAATCAGATCGTAACAACAAAGGAACTTCTAAAATTGGCTAAGGAATTGGGTGTCAAAATCAGTCCCGGACAAAAGAAGTCTGGCAAAGAAGCATTGGCCCGGTATATCGATGGGGAATTGGCAAAAGGGAAAATGGAAAAAGGAAAATCTCCTATGTAAGGTGGAAGGATAGGCGAGAATCGAGGAAAAACACCCGCGAAACATTAAAATCTGAGCATATATCAAACACGCAAAATGAAACTTGGACGCTTTATCGGCGAAAAGCTTCATAGTCTACGCAGTCTCGGGCAAAAAGTGGCTCACGGCGTTCACTCCGTCGGCAGCAAGCTCGGTGGGTGGATGCTTTCCGCGGCTGCCCCGGTTGCCGCATTCAACCCTGTTTTGGGTGCTGGTTTAGCATCGGCAGGTGCGATAGCTAGCGGGATCGGCGGATTAGCCGGAGGTGTTGAAGGAGCTCTGAATACGGGGACAGTCAATCTTGACAGCATGAAGGGGCACGTAGGGGCTATACGATCGGCGTACGGACAAATGCGACGTCCCGGCTCAAAACTCGAGAGAGGCTAGCATTTTTTTCTGACACGATACTATAAATAACACAATGCAGAACGAAAGCCGCAGCTCTCTCAGTGACTCGTTCGTGTACGGGAACAAGCCCAAAGCTGCACCCGCCACCAAATCGAGAGTTCATATATTCCCGGAAAATGGAACTTCCGGGTTCAATCCTGGAAACACTATAAAGTTCGTTCTTCCCACCGGAAATCGCGGAGAATACTTGAACACGCGCCAGAGTTACCTCAAGTTCCGGCTGCAAAATCTCGACAGCACGGCGACAAACAAGCTGACACTTGACAGCTCGGCGCACGCGGTCATCCGCTCGCTAAAGGTCTCCGCATCCGGTGGGGCCGGCGGGGGTGTCCTCGAGCACATCGAGGAGTATAACGCTCTGTTTCACGCACTTCTCGACGTATCGGGCGACGCAAACCAAGTGACTTACGCAGGCACGATTGCGGAGGGGTTCGGCCAAGAAATTGACGGTAACTCGTCCCGGGTGTTTTGTATCCCGCTGATGAGCGCTGTCGTCGGGAGCATGCAGCAGAAGTACCTCCCGGTAGGTGCGATGGCTCGAACTCATCTCACATTGGAGCTAACCCTTGGAGATCAGGAGAAAATCCAGAATGCTAATCGTCTATGGGCGGTAAAGGACGTGGAGTACGTGGCGGAAATGATTCATCTCGATCCGATGGTCGACAGGGAACTTTTGGCGGTGAACAGCGGCGGTATTGTCGTGCCCTTTAGCACTTACTCTCAGCACCGTTGGATTGCTAGTAATGGGTCGGGATCGATGTCGATGGCCTTTTCTTCACCGTATAAGTCGTTAAAGACCCTCATTGCAATGTTCCGGAAGGACGAGACGAGTTATGCCGCTAAGCCATACGTGTCGAAGCGTGCCAATCCAATCGGCGACATCGGAAGGTACCAGTTCACGATCAACGGCGTCCTCACTCCATCGAAGCCCGTGGAGAGCAACTCGGAGGCATGGGCCGAGGTCATGAAAGCATTTCACGCTTACGGTGCGATCGATCACATCGGGAAGCTCACAGTCACCGATTGGACAGCTGGAGAGGGGAAGTACCTCATCGGGTGTGATCTAGAGAGTCAGAGCCACAAAAGCATGTTTGCGCAGAATGGGGTAGACGTTTCGACATCTGTATCTCACCTCACTGTTCAATTCAACGCGCAGCTCACATCAAGTCTTACTGTCGACGTATTTTCCCACTATGACAGTTTCATTGTAATCGGGGCCGACGGGCTCGTGAACGTGGCGTACTAAACATTTTATTCCATACTAGCAAATGGTCGCGGGTCGCAGAATCGTCGTTAGCACCCAAGAGCGGTTGAGCGGAGAGAAATATGCCTTCACAGTCCGGACGCCCGCTTTTCAGAACGGCAGCGGGTTTCAAGGACAACCCCATGTTCGTTTCGCGCTCGAGTGGTGCACACCGATCACCGGCTTCACAGGTGTGGAGCCCGACCCCCTTTCGATCATGATGTGCTCTCCGTCGATCCGACAATCAAATTCCTACAAGAGCTGGGACCCTGCTAATAACGACTCAATCCTAGCTCTACTTCAGTCTTGGCGCGGCGGTAATGTCTTTGGCGAGATGGCGGATTCGTCGTACGTGCAGAGCAACACGTGCGCTGGGATATGCGACGGCTCGCGGCTTGTACGCGGGGACATGTCGTTCTACCTCCTGCAGGGCCCGACAAAACTCAGAACCAGTGTGCTTCCATGGACTCCTACTTTTGTTAACGACTACACCTTCAGCCTCGTTTTCTGGGTGGAAGAGCCCGAGCGTAGCTTGTCCCCGCCCTTTTTCCACGTATGGATGAGTGTCCGCGGACCAAACGAAAGGGTCCCCGTCGACTTCCGCTCTTTCCGTATGGACCGAAACGACGGCACAAGGTGGCAGGTCGCGGTCTCGCATTGCTCGTTGATTCACCTCTACGGCGCGCAAGCGTACGGGCTCGCAATCACTAGCAGGACCTTCGTCGACGACCCGTACCAAGGCCTAAGCGTCCTTGGATTTCTCCCGGGATCACGCGCGCAAGATGCGTTGAGCTACGTGGGACAGAAGCTCAGCCTTAAAGGTGTGAACGAAGACACGGTGGGGGTTCCGATAAGGCGACCGCTTGACAATGTGGGTGAGATCGACCTTCAACTGCGAACTGCGACGCAATTTACTGAGCTTGGCAATGGCGAGTCCACGGCGTACGTAATTTGTCTCACGTTCTACCAAATAAGAGACGAAGAATGACCTTCCGCCATACGCTCGGAACGGCGAAGTTCCCTGGAAGCGTTTTGCGCCCGGGGCTGCACGAGGGCTTTGTGGAAATCTTCGAGCCACAATCTGAAACCAGCGGCATCTTCGACGTTGATGAGGACGATTCAGCCCCGGAATTGGTGGAGAGCTCGATAGAGGTCAACCCCGCCGACGCCTTCAGTGTCACCATCACGCTTTCTTTCTTCGACACGTAGTAACATACAATGCCACTTGTCCAAACAAACCTGCGGCTGTCGGACACCAATAGGCCGGATGTAACCACCTACCTCCCGCCGTGGAACTACCTACTTGGCTTCACCACGAGCATCCGGCAAAATAGCATCGGGAACACGGTAGAGGAACCCCGAACGCTTACAATGATTGACGTGGGAGGACTTGACATCAGACCCGGGACAGTTTTTCTTAGGTGAAAACAAAAATGAGTGAAAGTGACATTGCCGTTCAAGTGGATAATCCTTTGCTAGAGAAGTGGCGTACGCATGCGAAAAGACTTAAGCGTATGCACCAATCCGCGCACTCCCTCTTCAAGAGTCTAGCGGATATGTCTCTCTTCACGACGGTGGCGCTCAGCCTCGGAGTCGGTTGCTTGAACCTCACGTACGGCATCGGGCAGCCTTCGGCTACCACCGGGGTACCAGCGATCATTAGCGGTTGTTTGTCCCTACTCAGCGGGTCCGTGACGGCCTTGAACAGCGGGCTTGAGTGGCCGAACAAAGCGGAACGCCACGACAACTACGCATCACGGTTCGGGGAAGTGGTTCGGGACATCAACACCGAATGTACCTTGCGTCGCCTGCAAGATGCCGAGTACGCATCGGAGGGAGATTTCATCCGCCACATGTCAACGGAGATGAACCGGCTTGAGGAGAACGCACCGAATATTCCCGGGTGTATCGAAAAATGTTACTCTAATCCAAAATGAGTGGCGTCACCGAGGTACGGCTTTACCGAAACACCGTCGACGAAGTTCCGGCGGAGTACACCAACGTCACCGCGGCGGTGCTCAACTCGTCGACAAAAAATCACGCTACCGGCGTTAAAAGGTATTTGGATGGCGTCACCACGGTGAGCGGGTTGGAGCCCGGGACCACATTCTATTTTTGGGTGGAGCTTGTCGATGCCCGCGGAAATACTGCGGGGCCGCAATACGTCGGGACCCATATGACGAAACGTATGATCATGGATGCACATATGATACAATACGGAAACAACATTGTTCAAGATGGTAGTTTCTTGAGGTTCAACGGAAATAACTCGTATGTAAGATTTGGTGATATGACAGCCTCGGGAATTGATTACGGGGCGTTTGTTCGGTCCGGAACATGGTCCATGACTCTTTGGATTAAACCGTCAACCAACAATAGTGAATCAAGATTCCTTTCGTTTCGACAAGAGGATCTAGGGTACTTCATAATCAACGACGATCAAGTTATTTGGCAACCCGATGGTGATGAATTTCTAGAAGAAACAAGTATCAACATGTGGTACTTTTATGCAATATCTGTGGATAATCATGCTTGGACTCTTCACACATCAAAGACCGCAACGCCCGGGTCCCTTGTGACATTCAATTTGGGTAATTGGGATGTTTCTTCCTTGGATCCGGAAAGAATGATAATTGGTGGAAATGCTTATTGGGGTACAATACCATATAATCGTAAGTGGGGCGGGTATACATCAAAAGTAACAATCGACAACCGCCCGCTGACCGGGGAAGAGGTAACGGCGATTTATAACGCGACAAACCCTAATGTCTAAATTTCTAAAAATACAATTCACAGGAAAATGATATATATCACTTTGAAAAGGTTGTTGCTGTAATTCCAAAAATGTCCCCGAAATTCTCCAGCAAAGCTTCGGGATGGGGGGTTGCGCCCCCCCTCGACGCAAGGAGACGCTTCGAGTGGCTCATTGAAAATAAGCGCCGAGGGGGTGCGCAAACCCCCAGCTGATGATTACCGGATGATTCGGGGTGTTTCGGGTAAGCAGGGAAACAACCTTAAATTGGCTGAACACCCTCGAAATGTCCCCATAATCAGGAGAATTGATTAATTCTCCGAAGTTTTGGGAAATAACGAGGAAAACCAGCTCAAATTAAAAATGTCCCCGTACCGCCCTTTCTTCCAACACACGTGTGTGTTGGAAGAAAGGGCGGTATCAATTCTCCTGATTATGGGGACATTTCGAGGATGTTCAGCCAATTTCAGGTTGTTTCCCTGCTTACCCGAAACACCCCGAATCATCCGGTAATCATCCGGTAATCATTCGGTATTTTCAATTTGAGGTTGTTTCCAAGCTTTGACGAGCAAGTTGTTACCCGAATATTACTGCAAATTACTTAATCCTTATTGGTAATTTCCCGAAGCTTTGCTGGAGAATTACGGGGACATTTTTCGAATATCACATCATACCATAAATGTCCCCGTAATTCTGTACGGGTCAGATCCTTAATAAAAGTCTTTTATCGAGAACTGCGATGGAATAATATTGCTCGGGAATAAAATCAAGAAGATCGGAAAAAGGAATTGTTTGTATTACAGATTGATATTTTGCTGCGCTGTGCTCCGTTCAGGAATTCTTCGTGCTCCGTTGCTGAGTTGTTGTTTACACGCACGAGTTGATTGTTTACTCGTGACAGAGTCCGACACTGGAATCGAACCGCCGCCTCCCGGCACCCTTGCTTTCGCCTATCTCTATCCACGCAGTCTTGGCATCGAGGAATGCTAGGGGAATTATTGAGACGGGGCCACTCCGGTTGACACAATGCGAATATTATAATATCATAAACTGAACAGATAAAGGTACCGGTACGGGTAGTCGCTACATCAAAAGGTGCAGATATACATATTTTTACAATAAAATCATTAAAATAATATGGTGCGTTTGATAAAAAATAATAAAAATCTGGGATTATAGTACAAGAATATTAAGTTATATTAACAATGGGACGAGTTCTCACCGATGCCCAACGCGAGCGCAAGCGCGAAACAGACCGCCTTTACCGTGAAGCCAATCGCGAAAAATATCAAGAATACTATCGTCTATACAACGAATTACATCGTGATGAAATGGCGGCAAGTCGTTGTCGATTTCGCGAAAGGAACCCCGACTACAATCGCGAGTATTATCGCCGAAAAGTAGAATCTACGGGACGGTCCGTGCGCCCGACCCGTGGACGACCAAGGAAATCAGATGCGCCTTCGGCAATTTCAAACGCACCATCAGAAAATTCGAAACCCCCGGCAATTTCAAACGCACCATCAGAAAATCCGAAACCCCCGGCAATTTCAAACGCACCATCAGAAAATCCGAAACCCCCGGCAATTTCAAACGCACCGTCAGAAAATCCGAAACCCCCGGCAATTCCAAACGCACCATAAAAAATCTGAAACCCCCTACTGCCGGGGGTTGCGCCCCCCTTCGACGCTTATTTTCAATTCACTCCATCGGAGATAGGCCCGGGGCGCCCGGCCAGGGGCGCAACCCATCGGAGATAGGCCCGGGGCGCCCGGCCAGGGGCGCAACCCCCGGCACTTTCAGAATTTCCGGAGTGCGTTTAATTTGGGATAATTCTTTTCTAGGGGATAAATAATATACCCAAAGATCACCAGCGAAAATGTCTATCCGAGTGCCTTCCGTATCCGAGCTTCCAACCGCGGCCTACTACCGCAACCTGTACCAAAACACTATGACTGAAGTGTTACGTGAATCGGCGGCCGCGCGTACTACAAGCCGCTATCCCCCCGCGCTTCGTGCCGCCAATGAGAGACGTCGGGCCGAGGCCTTGGCTAGGCGTCAATCGGGGGCATATACCCCCTCGGGCAGGAGATCCCGGGCCCGATTCACCCCGGAGGAGAGAGCCGCGAGGCGTCGTGAGGTTCTCCGTCGCAATGTGGCCAACCGCAACCTACTTCGTGATATTTTGGCCACCGATATAAATGATACCCCTAGCCGACCCGTGCTGACATCCGAAGAGCGCGCCACCCGGAAAAGGCTAGGCGTGGGGGCACGGAAGATTGCTGCGGCCCTCAAGCGCATTCGGGAGGAACGAATGAAACGATCTAGGCCATTATTCTTGCGCCAAGTTACCCCGGCCCGCTTTCCTTCCACCCGCTCCTTGTATTATGAAGCTACAAACCACTTTCAAGTCATCAACGGAGTCCGGATCGAGTTGTACCGACTTTTGTTCAACCACCCAAGCGGCCTACGATCTTTTAAGGTGTGGCTAACAGTGAGCGCACTCTTCTCAAAAGATGATGGTAATGGTGAAGTGATAAATGCCATCGGGTATCTGAATATGAAAAATAATCTTCACGGTGAAAGTGACATTCGGGCGTTACTAACACATTTGTCATCCAAGATTGTAAACCCGGAAAACTATTCCCTCACCGAAGTGTCAGGGTGGAGATTTAAAGGAATCATAGGCTTCTCCATTTCCTCTAATGGTTACACCGTGCGCACAGGCCGAGGCCACGTTCAACTGCCCCCACCGTTCAATACATCCGCGTGCGGGCTCATCAACATCCACAACGAGGACAATTTGTGCTTCAAGTATTGCATTGCAGCTGCCACAAACCCACCCACAAATAAGCCAACCCGCATCGACTACTACGTGGCTAAGAAAAATCAAGACAAACTCTACGGTTCTTTTGACTGGGAGGGCGTGTCATTTCCCGCAAGCATCTCGGACATTCGCCGGTTCGAAAAAAACAATAATGGTTTCGGAATCTCGTGCTTTTCACTTGAGAACAAAAAAGTGTATCCAATGTCTATGTCAAAAGTCCAATCACCTACTACCCTAGTGAACTTGCTATACTTCAAAGAACATTGGATCCTTATCTCGAACCTCGATCGACTGCTCAACTCGGGAAACAAGGACCAACGGTTCTACTGCCCTAGGTGCTTGCACGGGTTCAAGAGTCGCGACAATCGCGAAGATCACATAAACCGATGTGCCGCATTCAAACCCATGCGGGTTTCGGTGCCCAAGCCTGACAAGAACGGCGACGCCCCAACAATGAGCTTCAAAAGCACACACAAAAAGATGACAATCCCGATTGTTATATATGCGGACTCCGAGGCGATCAACGCACCCATCGATGAGGTGACCCCCTCCGGGAAAACCGAAAGAAGCTCCGAGCACAAGTGCGTGTCAATCCGCGCCCACGTTGAGTCCAAGGTTTCGGGCTTCGCGAGCTTCTCGTTTCAAGTCACGGGTGATGATGCGGCTGCTCAATTCATCAAGAAACTGAAAGACATCCGCCCCATGCTCGTGAAAGAATTCACCAAGAATATGCCGATGAATATGACGGAAAAGGACAATAAGGAATACGATATGGCTGAGCTATGTTGTGAATGCAACAAAGCGTTCGGAAACTGTAACAACACACGCAAAGTCCGCCATCACGATCACAAAACGGGGGACTTCATCGGCGCAGCACATGCGGATTGCAACCTTAAACTACAAATTCGCAACACCGAGATTCCCGTGTTCTTTCACAATGGTAAAGGGTATGACAACCATTTTATCCTACAAGCTATTTCTCAGGCGGATGACATCGAAAATTGTAAGTTGAACGTTATTCCCGACAATTCTGAAAAGTACAAGATGGTGAATTTCCGAGGCTATAAATTTCTCGACAGCCTATCGTTCTTGAACGCCGGACTGTCCAAACTCGCAAATAACTTGATCGGAGGGAACCCCGAGAACGCACCCCGTTTCCACGAAGCCTTCAGCCAAAAGGGGTTGACTAAGGACGAGCTTATTCGAGTTACTCGCAAGGGGGTCTTCCCCTACAAGTGGTTTTCTTCGGTGGAGAAGCTCGACAACTTGGTCCTCCCATGCCGCGAGGAGTTTTTCAATGACTTATCCGGGGAAGAGTGTTCCGAAGAAGACTATGCGCAAGCGGTATGGGTTTGGGAGAAATTCAAGTGCAAGACGTTCCGCGAATATCACGACCTATATTTGGAAGCGGATGTGTTACTTCTCGCGGATGTGTTCGAAGCGTTCCGTGAACTTTGTATGCAACAATACGGCCTTGATCCTTGCCACTACATAACACTTCCGGGGATGTGCATCGACGGTGCTGTTCTAGAAGCATTCAAAACGAACATCAAGATCGAGCTGATTCATACCGACCCGGACAAGTACACCTTTTTCGAGACCGGGATTCGTGGAGGTGTGTCGGTCGTTACCCACAGGTATGCCAAAGCAAATAACCCCCAGGTCGATGGTTACGATCCAAGCAAGCCGAAGTCCAACATATTGTACCTCGACGCAAACAACCTCTACGGGTGGGCAATGATGCAGTATTTGCCGTGCGGGGGCTTCGAGTGGAGCGACATATCCCTCGATCAAGTGTTGAATGGAAATTGGGAAAGCGAGAACGGATGCTCTGTGGAGGTGGACTTGGAATATCCCCAAGAACTACACGAATGTCATAACGACCTTCCACTTGCCCCGGAAAGGGTCACACTAGGATATGCGGACGCGAGTGGTAAAGCCAAAAGCTCAACAACATCACCGGGGGTCGCATGTGAAAAACTCGCGGGTCATTTCCGCCCACACCTCAATTATGTGTGCGACGCCAGACTTTTGCAGTATTACGTAGCAAAGGGGCTGCGAGTAACCAAGCTCCACCGTGCAATGACATATAAACAGGCACAAACGTTAAAGCCATGGATCGAGAAAAACACAACGCTCCGATCAAAGGCTAAAAATGCGTTCGAAAAGGACTTTTTCAAACTTTGCAACAATAGCGTGTTCGGGAAGACAATGCAAAATGTGCGAACGCAAACGAGCTATGAATTTTTCACGAACGACGACAAGCTGCAAAAAAGAGTGGCAGACCCACGCTTTGAGAGGTGTAATGTGATAGGGAACATTGCGGGGGTGTCTCGGATCAAAGATGATGTGATGCTCAACAAACCAATCTTCATGGGGGCCGCCATATTAGACCTTTCAAAGCTGTTGATGTTCCGTTTCCACTATGACGTGATTCGTCAACGCTACGGCGACAAGGCAAGGTTATTGTTTACCGATACCGACTCCCTATGCTACCACATCGAGACCCCGGATGTATATGCGGACATGGGGCAAATGGCAGAGCATTTCGACACAAGCGACTACCCCTCAGAACACCCGCTCTTCTCGAGCATGAACAAGAAGGTGGTGGGGAAATTCAAGGACGAAACAAACGGTGTGCCTATCAGCGAGTTTGTGGGCCTCAAGTCGAAGATGTACTGTTTTACGGTGGGGGAGTCAACCAAGCGGACGGCAAAGGGGATCAAAAAAGCGGTGGCGCAGCGGGACCTCATGATGGAACAATACAAAGCAGCTTTGGATGGTACGGCATGTACGGTGAAGCAGACGATGATCCAGTCTAGAAACCACAGAATTTGCACAGTTAGTGCGACTAAAAGCGCCTTGAGCGCCTACGACGACAAGCGATGGATCTGCGATGACGGAGTGACCACACGGGCCCATGGTCACTACCTAAACAGCTGCGGCAGCGTTCATGGCGCGTAGACGTGCAGCTCGCTGTGCTTGGGAGAGCTGGGCGGTATTAAGCTGACCGAGACCATCCTTAGTCACGCCGGGCTTTGGAAGCACGCGGCGCCCGCGCTCATCTTTGATAAATTTCCGGAGATATTCCCGACGTTTGCGGCTCAACACTTTCCGCGCTTCAGCCAACTTTTCCATGAGCGCCGGGATATCTAATTGTCCGACAGGTTTGTTGTGAGCACCGAGCAAACCCGATATGTTGGTCACGCCAAGCAAAGAGTTGTCTATTTTTGCGTTGAAGGGTCGAGGTCCAGCGCCCGAAATGAAGTCCTTTATTACGCTGAGGCGGACCAAATCCTCCCGCACGCTTGCGTCAATGGCGTTTGATGCTTCAAGGCCATGACCATGATCCACTCGTCCCAATACCTCTTCTGTATAAAACTCGTCGAAGCGAAAGTCATTACCGTGCCGCAGACCAGCATCGAGCAACAAACGAACTAGCTCAATCAACCCGTTGGCACTTCTCGCGCGCCTCGCGCCGTCGGATACCCTAACTCGATTTCGAACGATCGCGGAGTCACGGCGGTGTCCAATATACATCATCGGGGCTAGGAGGGCGACGGTGGGGTTGGTTGTGGCAAGATCGCGGGCTGCTTGTGTGAGCATGTCAACCCGCACTTTGTACACGGTGACCCACAGCCATTCGGGCAGCCTGGCGTTGGCTGGCTTTTTTAGGAGAAACTGAATTTTGGTGTCCGCGCCGGCGGCTAGCTCGTGTGACTCTCGTATTGCCCGGTTGGTTCTACGTGGCAGCGATCGTCGGCCAAGTGATAAATATTGATTGAAGCGTCGGTCCGCCATGCCGGGGTCCTCTGCGCGGTTGGCGAATTTGGCCTCCCACACGGTTCGCAAGGCATCTTGGGTGTCCGCATCTCCTTGGTCGTACTCTTCTGCGAATACCCGTACGGGGTCCTCGGCGGCCTCGATCCGCCCGCGGATCCGCGCCAAACGGATATTATTTTGCGTGGCCTGCATTTAGGCTTAATGTACACAAAATGTCATGCCGGCATGACAAAACTAGTAGTTACATAAACATTGTGAAATCTTGCTCGAGCCGGTCACGCACCTTCACAGTGGTAGAAGCCACAGTAAACACATTAGAAGCGATCGTAACACGCAGTGTAACTTTGACGTTCAGTATCTCATCCAATGAGCCGGTAGACAATCCAAATGCGGGGAACGATTCTTGTACCAATAAATCAGTGCCGGTCATGTCCCAACTTAGGCTTGTGGTGCTTCGACCCTTGAGAAATATAAAGCCCGTCGATTTTCGACATGAAAAGGTGAGCTTGACTTCCGTAATAAGGTCCGTGTGATTCTGTAGAGATGATGGAAATAGAAAATGTAAGGCCCTCGCCTGACCCACCGTCAGCATTTTTGAATTATTGTCCTCGCTGTATATGACTCTGAACGGGATCTCCTCTTCTCTCATCTCGGCCGCTAGGATGCTGATTATATGCCCCATTTGTGTAGATAACGTGCTAATTTGGCTCAACAGGTCCTGCTTTTGTGCGTCCACGTACGATCTCGTGTCCGTTTCGGTGTCATCCACGTATTTTTTAGTGGCAGCATCGGTATCACTTGTCGGGGCGCCTACCCCTTGGATACGCGATCCACTGAAGTAAGCAAAGCTGTATACAGTTAGATATGAGCAATAAATGTGCCTCCACGGCAAGGACACTCTTCCTATATCGAGTTGGGAGGCGTTCGGAACCAGATTACTTCCTACGCTCACCGTAGTTGTGTCGCCACTGAATGTGTTCGTCCAGTCCGGTCTTCCTCTGATGTCGCTCCAATCCGACCACATCGCATTCGCTGCGACGTAATCGCGCATGAATTGTAACGGTACTGCCTCATCGTCGTCGTACGGTGTTTCAGAAACACGCACCCGCTGAAAATATCCGTAAACAAATCGCCTGTTATCACGCCCAATGCTATAAAGACCGGCCGGAATGATCGAGTCGCTCACAACTATGTCATAATTTGAGGGGTTTTCCGGGTCCACACCATTTTCATACGAAATTTTGTCGACCCACGCCGGTTTATCGCTTATCCCGCTCCATGACGATGCACCTTGTGCGTTTTCCGTGACGTAGGACCGAAGGAATTCATATGTGATAGCCTCGTCGTCATAGTATGGATCGTTTTCCCCCAGGCGCACGCGCTGGAAGTAGCCGAACAGGAATCGCCTCAGGTTTTGCCCAAGATTGAACGTCGAGTCCGCCGACGGTGTCAAGGAGTCATGCAATACGATATCAAAATTAGAGGGCTGCACGGGCTCCATGAACTGCCCGATGTCATCATATGAAATTTTCCCAATCCACGTTGGTACGGCTTCGTCAACATAACCTTTCGTTGCAGCATCGTAGTAACCTACCGGGGGTGCGACGTTCGTGATTAGATTGTTTCCAGCGTCGATTCCCTTGTCGGCGAATATTTGCTCCACGTAAAAGCGCCGCCATCGGGCATAGGGGTCACCGAGGTCATACACTCCTTGGCCGTTGGGAGCGAAGTCGCCACTTTTGAAGCTATTTGACCCAATTGTGACAGTGTCTGTGGTGCCCCCAAGTGAGAAATAGTTGGTCCAATTCGGCCGACCTTGAAGGTCCAGCCACGTCGCAGGCCCTGGCTTATCAGTGAGGTCGTTGTACGAGCCGCTGAAAAAAGTGGGCTTGCCCGTGATGGTATTCCATGCGTGCGTGTGACTTATCGGGGCGAACCCAGTGTGCGTATGCGTAGTCAGGGCGTACTCACTGTGCGAGTGGTTGGTCGGGGCGAACCCAGTGTGCGTGTGACTTATCGGGGCGTACTCACTGTGCGAGTGGTTGGTCGGGGCGAACCCGGTGTGCGTATGCGTAGTCATGGCGTACTCACTGTGCGAGTGGTTGGTCGGGGCGAACCCAGTGTGCGTGTGTGAAATAGGAGCGTAGGCGTCGTCGTGCGAGTGGTTGGTCGGGGCGAACCCAGTGTGCGTATGCGTAGTCAAGGCGTAGTCATCGTGCGTGTGTGAAATAGGAGCGTAGGCGTCGTCGTGCGTGTGCGTAGTCAAGGCGTAGTCGTCGTGCGTGTGCGTAGTCAAGGCGTAGTCGTCGTGCGTGTGTCCAGTCGAGGCGTACTCGTTGTGTGTGTGTGTGACAGTGGCGTACTCCGCGTGCGTGTGTCCAGTCGAGGCGTACTCGTTGTGTGTATGATTTTCAAGTGCATAATCACTTCCAGCGGCCAGTAGTTGTACCTCGACAATTTCCTCGATGTCTGGCCTGTCTGTCAAGTCGTTGTACGAGCCGCTGAAAAAAGTGGGCTTGCCCGTGATGGTATTCCATGCGTGCGTGTGTGCGATAGGAGCGTAGGCGTCGTCGTGCGTGTGTGCAATAGGAGCGTAGGCATCGTCGTGCGTGTGCCCGGTTGTGGCGTAGTCGTCGTGCGTGTGTGCAATAGGAGCGTAGGCATCGTCGTGCGTGTGGTTGGTCGGGGCGAACCCAGTGTGCGTATGCGTAGTCAAGGCGTAGTCATCGTGCGTATGCGTAGTCAAGGCGTAGTCGTCGTGCGTGTGTGCAATAGGAGCGTAGGCGTCATCGTGCGTATGCGTAGTCAAGGCGTAGTCGTCGTGCGTATGCGTAGTCAAGGCGTAGTCGTCGTGCGTGTGCCCGGTTGTGGCGTAGTCGTCGTGCGTGTGTGCAATAGGAGCGTAGGCGTCATCGTGCGTATGCGTAGTCAAGGCGTAGTCGTCGTGCGTATGCGTAGTCAAGGCGTAGTCGTCGTGCGTGTGTGCAATAGGAGCGTAGGCGTCATCGTGCGTATGCGTAGTCAAGGCGTAGTCGTCGTGCGTGTGTGCAATAGGAGCGTAGGCGTCATCGTGCGTATGCGTAGTCAAGGCGTAGTCGTCGTGCGTGTGTGAAATAGGAGCGTAGGCGTCGTCGTGCGTGTGTGAAATAGGAGCGTAGGCGTCGTCGTGCGCGTGTTCAACAGCGGCATATTCGTCGTGCGTGTGTGCAATAGGAGCGTAGGCGTCATCGTGCGTATGCGTAGTCAAGGCGTAGTCGTCGTGCGTGTGTGCAATAGGGGCGTAGGCGTCGTCGTGCGCGTGTTCAGCAAGGGCATATTCGTCGTGCGTGTGTGAAATAGGAGCGTAGGCGTCGTCGTGCGCGTGTTCAACAGCGGCATATTCGTCGTGCGTATGCGTAGTCAAGGCGTAGTCATCGTGCGTATGCGTAGTCAAGGCGTAGTCGTCGTGCGTGTGTGCAATAGGAGCGTAGGCGTCATCGTGCGTATGCGTAGTCAAGGCGTAGTCGTCGTGCGTGTGCCCGGTTGTGGCGTAGTCGTCGTGCGAATGATTTTCCGTCGCGTAATCACCTCCTTCCAACAATGCCCTCCGTGGCGTGCTGGAGGCGTCTAGCCCGTACAAGTCCTGAAAGTATGCTTTGCTAAAGGGCCTCGTTGTTGAGCCAAAATCCACTTGTGTATCAGCCTGCGGCAAGATGTGGTTGGACACGTTTTGGTCCCCGTCGAGCAGCGCCCGGCGAGAGAAACCCTCCTCATTCTGCCCAAATAGGTTCTTGGCGTATACGTCGTGGAAGTGCCCGGTTTGCCACGGCTTCGTAAACGTCCCAATCGTATCCCCACCGATGTCCGTGTTATTTGGCACGAGATTGGCGTACACAGTGATGTCATCTGTATCAGAGCGTGAGGACTTGAGCATGTTTGCATTGATGCTGTCGTTAACGGTGATGTCGGTGGTGTAGATGGTCCACCACGGGTAGTCCAGCGCCCCGAAGTCTCGTTTTGTATTATCGACGCCGATCAGCCCGTCGCCCTCGATTTTCAGGTGCTGCACGAGATTCGATCCGGCGTCTATATCCTCCCTCAATTCCCCCAATGTATTGCTCAAGCTCACTCCAGCAAGCATAACCTCTTCGGCGTGCATTGTCTTCCATTTGTGCGAATCGCTTCCGAGTGAGTGGATCGGCCCCACCAACGCCGCCGTCGTCGGCAAAAGGGAGGCGCCCACGGTGATGTCGGTGTTAAACCCGATCGTTGTGATGTTATCGGTGCGGATGTTCGACGCGCTGAACTCGTTGGCAAATCCAGTCACCGTGCCAGTGAGCGCTGTCAAGTCCGTAGTCAACCCCTCGATGGTGTCTATTTCCTCACTCAATTCACCCAATGTATTGCTCAAGCTCGCACCGGCAAGCATAACGTCCTCAGCGAATAAAGTCTTCCACTCGTTGGATTCGCTGCCGAGCGAGTGAATCGGTCCCACCAACGCCGCCGTCGTCGGCAAAAGCGAGGCGCCCATGGTGATGTCGGTGTCAAAACCGATGGTTGTGATGTTGTCGGTGCGGATGTTCGACGCGCTGAACTCGTTGGCAAATCCAGTCACCGTGCCAGTGAGCGCTGTCAAGTCCGTAGTCAACCCCTCAATGTCCGTGTCCTGCCGATCATTTTCCGTCTCCTCCACCGTCACCCGAGCCGCTAGCTCCCGGTATAGAGATTCGGCCTGGCTGAGGTCCACCTCCACCGCCCGGCGGCCGTTCAGCTGCAGCGGCGCTGATACTTGCCGAGACTGGTTCATCTTTGTTAATCTTAGCAAAAGCAATTTTTAAAGTCGCCGTGAAACGTCCGCCGTTGAGATCCAAAGTCCGCCCATCGTCGTCGCTTAGCCGGATGCTCACGAAGCTTAAATATCGGTTGTACACATCCACGAACGCGTCGGAGCTAAAGTGATCAATTTCATTGAACTGAACGCTGGACGGGATCTTTGCTAAGATGTCACCCACGCGCCTTGTCCGTGGGTCACGGTTTTGAGTGAGTAGGTTGCTATGCACGAACACCGAGCTGGTGCGTGTCAAGTCCACGATACGACTAGCGGTGAGCAGCAACTCTCCGTCGACGATTTTGGCGGAGTCACCAACATTCAAACCTAATAGACGCGTACAAGTTGATCCTTCCCCGATCACAACATGATGATCCGCGAAATCCGTTGCAAGTAGCGACAGCTTATTTGTGTTCTCATCGTAACTCGCCACGTACTCATCGAGTCGTCCATCGTTGAGGAATGCGACGATATCATCAATTGACCGGTTCCCGCGGGGGAGCTTGATGGTGACCGGCTCTCCCGGAATTTCACCACCGTCGTCGTATTTAAGAAGCAGCGTGTCATTCCCCTCGAAGATGCTGTAATAGGTATGCGGGAGCCACGCGTTCAACAGCCTAACTTGCATGTTGAAACCCTGGGGGACGGTCAGCGGATCTAATAGGGAAAATACGTGGGTTCCGTCATCGAGCTTCGCGTCAGCGTACGCCGTGTCTAAGTACAGCTGCTGGAGCATATCTTTACACTATATCGAAGAAAAGCTGGGGGGCATAACTAGAAGCTTTGGATTGTTTCACCTTTTCCCGCTTCTCAGCTTTCGCCTTCCTCGCGCGTTGAAGAGCGGCTTTCATTTTTTCACTCGCTACTCGTTTAGTTTTTGCAGGCCTGGGCTCCGGATTAAGGTCCTCGTCTGCCTTTGGATTGATCTTGCCGGCCGAAACCTCTCCACCAGCCACATCGCTCCCCCCAGCATCGCTAAGTACCTCAGTAACGGCGTGCTCTGAACCGTCTCCGTCACTGTCGTCGCCGCGTTCGAGATGGCTTCGTCCCATATCATTTATTTCTGCACTAGAAAATAAATAGAGCGATGACGGCTACTTCCTCTCTACTTGAGTCTATCGGTTCGGAGGTAGTTCACGGTGAAGCGGTTTCGTCCGTGGCTGCGAGTACGCCCGCCCCGATAGATCCCCATTTGCTTGCTCAAAACTCGAACTATGGAAGCGTTGCTTGGTGGAAAGAAAACTACGACGGGTTTGGGTTCAGCGATGAGCAATACCGTGTGTTAGAGGCTGTAACATGGGGGGTGTCTCCAAAAGAAATCAGACGATACTACAAAAGGAAGAACGTAAAATGCGGCTCATCATCGAAAAAAGATCGACATTCACAGTGAAACCTCCGGCCTTTCTGTGTGACAAGAAAATTCACGACCAAGTGGTCGACCCCTTACCAAATCGCCCATTTTTCATGGCAATTATCGGATCTGCGGGGACGGGTAAGACCTCCATGCTCGTCAACTTACTGTCAAGCAAGCAAGCGTACCGCAAGGCCTTTCATCACGTCCACGTTGTTATGCCACCACACAGCGTGGCGAGTTTGAAGCGTAACATCTTCAAGAACCACGACAGGATGTATGACGAATTGGATATTGGTACATTGGAAGGAATCCGAGAGGCGGTGAAGGAATCGGCGGAGAAAGAGAAGAATAGCTTGTTGGTCCTCGATGACGTGACCGCGTCATTAAAGGACAATGAAATCCAGCACAGCATTCGCGATTTAATATACAATAGACGTCACTACAGGCTCAGCATAATAATACTCATTCAGTCTTACAATGCAATGCCATTGGGCATCCGCAAGACCTTGTCGCATTTTCTCATGTATAAGCCGCGGAACAAGAAGGAAACGACGGCGATATTCGAGGAGCTCATATCATTACCCCGGGAAGAGGCGGACGAGGTTATGCGCTTCGTGTTTGATCGACCCTACGCCTTCATGTTTGCCGACACTGGTACCGGGGACATTTATAAGAATTTCGATCGTATAGGTAAACACGATGCCGCGACGGAAAACCAAAACCTCGAAACAGACGGCGGGTAAGAAAACGACACGCAAGCAACCCCCTCCCCCAAGACCTCGCAGGAGATTTGTTAACCGCAACCAAAACGTACGAGTGAACGTCGTACAAACCGTCTCAAATGGCGGACCCACTCCGGAAAATCAATCAGAGCCTTTCACACGGGGATGGACCATGGGAATTTCACCCCCACCCCCGATGCCGCCGCCGATCATTATTCAGCAGCCGATACCACCAAATTTACAACAACAAGACCCTTTTCAACACGCGAGAGAACCTATTACCCACGTCAAAAGAGAGCTGCCACATTCCATACCCGTGCCCGAGCCCCCGGCGATGGAGGCGACAAACCCGTCTTCGTCGGGTGGAGAGCCCTTCGCGAACTGGGGACGTTCTTTGGAACAACAAGTCGCCGAGAATCAGATCGTAACAACAAAGGAACTTCTAAAATTGGCTAAGGAATTGGGTGTCAAAATCAGTCCCGGACAAAAGAAGTCTGGCAAAGAAGCATTGGCCCGGTATATCGATGGGGAATTGGCAAAAGGGAAAATGGAAAAAGGAAAATCTCCTATGTAAGGTGGAAGGATAGGCGAGAATCGAGGAAAAACACCCGCGAAACATTAAAATCTGAGCATATATCAAACACGCAAAATGAAACTTGGACGCTTTATCGGCGAAAAGCTTCATAGTCTACGCAGTCTCGGGCAAAAAGTGGCTCACGGCGTTCACTCCGTCGGCAGCAAGCTCGGTGGGTGGATGCTTTCCGCGGCTGCCCCGGTTGCCGCATTCAACCCTGTTTTGGGTGCTGGTTTAGCATCGGCAGGTGCGATAGCTAGCGGGATCGGCGGATTAGCCGGAGGTGTTGAAGGAGCTCTGAATACGGGGACAGTCAATCTTGACAGCATGAAGGGGCACGTAGGGGCTATACGATCGGCGTACGGACAAATGCGACGTCCCGGCTCAAAACTCGAGAGAGGCTAGCATTTTTTTCTGACACGATACTATAAATAACACAATGCAGAACGAAAGCCGCAGCTCTCTCAGTGACTCGTTCGTGTACGGGAACAAGCCCAAAGCTGCACCCGCCACCAAATCGAGAGTTCATATATTCCCGGAAAATGGAACTTCCGGGTTCAATCCTGGAAACACTATAAAGTTCGTTCTTCCCACCGGAAATCGCGGAGAATACTTGAACACGCGCCAGAGTTACCTCAAGTTCCGGCTGCAAAATCTCGACAGCACGGCGACAAACAAGCTGACACTTGACAGCTCGGCGCACGCGGTCATCCGCTCGCTAAAGGTCTCCGCATCCGGTGGGGCCGGCGGGGGTGTCCTCGAGCACATCGAGGAGTATAACGCTCTGTTTCACGCACTTCTCGACGTATCGGGCGACGCAAACCAAGTGACTTACGCAGGCACGATTGCGGAGGGGTTCGGCCAAGAAATTGACGGTAACTCGTCCCGGGTGTTTTGTATCCCGCTGATGAGCGCTGTCGTCGGGAGCATGCAGCAGAAGTACCTCCCGGTAGGTGCGATGGCTCGAACTCATCTCACATTGGAGCTAACCCTTGGAGATCAGGAGAAAATCCAGAATGCTAATCGTCTATGGGCGGTAAAGGACGTGGAGTACGTGGCGGAAATGATTCATCTCGATCCGATGGTCGACAGGGAACTTTTGGCGGTGAACAGCGGCGGTATTGTCGTGCCCTTTAGCACTTACTCTCAGCACCGTTGGATTGCTAGTAATGGGTCGGGATCGATGTCGATGGCCTTTTCTTCACCGTATAAGTCGTTAAAGACCCTCATTGCAATGTTCCGGAAGGACGAGACGAGTTATGCCGCTAAGCCATACGTGTCGAAGCGTGCCAATCCAATCGGCGACATCGGAAGGTACCAGTTCACGATCAACGGCGTCCTCACTCCATCGAAGCCCGTGGAGAGCAACTCGGAGGCATGGGCCGAGGTCATGAAAGCATTTCACGCTTACGGTGCGATCGATCACATCGGGAAGCTCACAGTCACCGATTGGACAGCTGGAGAGGGGAAGTACCTCATCGGGTGTGATCTAGAGAGTCAGAGCCACAAAAGCATGTTTGCGCAGAATGGGGTAGACGTTTCGACATCTGTATCTCACCTCACTGTTCAATTCAACGCGCAGCTCACATCAAGTCTTACTGTCGACGTATTTTCCCACTATGACAGTTTCATTGTAATCGGGGCCGACGGGCTCGTGAACGTGGCGTACTAAACATTTTATTCCATACTAGCAAATGGTCGCGGGTCGCAGAATCGTCGTTAGCACCCAAGAGCGGTTGAGCGGAGAGAAATATGCCTTCACAGTCCGGACGCCCGCTTTTCAGAACGGCAGCGGGTTTCAAGGACAACCCCATGTTCGTTTCGCGCTCGAGTGGTGCACACCGATCACCGGCTTCACAGGTGTGGAGCCCGACCCCCTTTCGATCATGATGTGCTCTCCGTCGATCCGACAATCAAATTCCTACAAGAGCTGGGACCCTGCTAATAACGACTCAATCCTAGCTCTACTTCAGTCTTGGCGCGGCGGTAATGTCTTTGGCGAGATGGCGGATTCGTCGTACGTGCAGAGCAACACGTGCGCTGGGATATGCGACGGCTCGCGGCTTGTACGCGGGGACATGTCGTTCTACCTCCTGCAGGGCCCGACAAAACTCAGAACCAGTGTGCTTCCATGGACTCCTACTTTTGTTAACGACTACACCTTCAGCCTCGTTTTCTGGGTGGAAGAGCCCGAGCGTAGCTTGTCCCCGCCCTTTTTCCACGTATGGATGAGTGTCCGCGGACCAAACGAAAGGGTCCCCGTCGACTTCCGCTCTTTCCGTATGGACCGAAACGACGGCACAAGGTGGCAGGTCGCGGTCTCGCATTGCTCGTTGATTCACCTCTACGGCGCGCAAGCGTACGGGCTCGCAATCACTAGCAGGACCTTCGTCGACGACCCGTACCAAGGCCTAAGCGTCCTTGGATTTCTCCCGGGATCACGCGCGCAAGATGCGTTGAGCTACGTGGGACAGAAGCTCAGCCTTAAAGGTGTGAACGAAGACACGGTGGGGGTTCCGATAAGGCGACCGCTTGACAATGTGGGTGAGATCGACCTTCAACTGCGAACTGCGACGCAATTTACTGAGCTTGGCAATGGCGAGTCCACGGCGTACGTAATTTGTCTCACGTTCTACCAAATAAGAGACGAAGAATGACCTTCCGCCATACGCTCGGAACGGCGAAGTTCCCTGGAAGCGTTTTGCGCCCGGGGCTGCACGAGGGCTTTGTGGAAATCTTCGAGCCACAATCTGAAACCAGCGGCATCTTCGACGTTGATGAGGACGATTCAGCCCCGGAATTGGTGGAGAGCTCGATAGAGGTCAACCCCGCCGACGCCTTCAGTGTCACCATCACGCTTTCTTTCTTCGACACGTAGTAACATACAATGCCACTTGTCCAAACAAACCTGCGGCTGTCGGACACCAATAGGCCGGATGTAACCACCTACCTCCCGCCGTGGAACTACCTACTTGGCTTCACCACGAGCATCCGGCAAAATAGCATCGGGAACACGGTAGAGGAACCCCGAACGCTTACAATGATTGACGTGGGAGGACTTGACATCAGACCCGGGACAGTTTTTCTTAGGTGAAAACAAAAATGAGTGAAAGTGACATTGCCGTTCAAGTGGATAATCCTTTGCTAGAGAAGTGGCGTACGCATGCGAAAAGACTTAAGCGTATGCACCAATCCGCGCACTCCCTCTTCAAGAGTCTAGCGGATATGTCTCTCTTCACGACGGTGGCGCTCAGCCTCGGAGTCGGTTGCTTGAACCTCACGTACGGCATCGGGCAGCCTTCGGCTACCACCGGGGTACCAGCGATCATTAGCGGTTGTTTGTCCCTACTCAGCGGGTCCGTGACGGCCTTGAACAGCGGGCTTGAGTGGCCGAACAAAGCGGAACGCCACGACAACTACGCATCACGGTTCGGGGAAGTGGTTCGGGACATCAACACCGAATGTACCTTGCGTCGCCTGCAAGATGCCGAGTACGCATCGGAGGGAGATTTCATCCGCCACATGTCAACGGAGATGAACCGGCTTGAGGAGAACGCACCGAATATTCCCGGGTGTATCGAAAAATGTTACTCTAATCCAAAATGAGTGGCGTCACCGAGGTACGGCTTTACCGAAACACCGTCGACGAAGTTCCGGCGGAGTACACCAACGTCACCGCGGCGGTGCTCAACTCGTCGACAAAAAATCACGCTACCGGCGTTAAAAGGTATTTGGATGGCGTCACCACGGTGAGCGGGTTGGAGCCCGGGACCACATTCTATTTTTGGGTGGAGCTTGTCGATGCCCGCGGAAATACTGCGGGGCCGCAATACGTCGGGACCCATATGACGAAACGTATGATCATGGATGCACATATGATACAATACGGAAACAACATTGTTCAAGATGGTAGTTTCTTGAGGTTCAACGGAAATAACTCGTATGTAAGATTTGGTGATATGACAGCCTCGGGAATTGATTACGGGGCGTTTGTTCGGTCCGGAACATGGTCCATGACTCTTTGGATTAAACCGTCAACCAACAATAGTGAATCAAGATTCCTTTCGTTTCGACAAGAGGATCTAGGGTACTTCATAATCAACGACGATCAAGTTATTTGGCAACCCGATGGTGGGAAAGAATGATAATTGGTGGAAATGCTTATTGGGGTACAATACCATATAATCGTAAGTGGGGCGGGTATACATCAAAAGTAACAATCGACAACCGCCCGCTGACCGGGGAAGAGGTAACGGCGATTTATAACGCGACAAACCCTAATGTCTAAATTTCTAAAAATACAATTCACAGGAAAATGATATATATCACTTTGAAAAGGTTGTTGCTGTAATTCCAAAAATGTCCCCGAAATTCTCCAGCAAAGCTTCGGGATGGGGGGTTGCGCCCCCCCTCGACGCAAGGAGACGCTTCGAGTGGCTCATTGAAAATAAGCGCCGAGGGGGTGCGCAAACCCCCAGCTGATGATTACCGGATGATTCGGGGTGTTTCGGGTAAGCAGGGAAACAACCTTAAATTGGCTGAACACCCTCGAAATGTCCCCATAATCAGGAGAATTGATTAATTCTCCGAAGTTTTGGGAAATAACGAGGAAAACCAGCTCAAATTAAAAATGTCCCCGTACCGCCCTTTCTTCCAACACACGCTATTCAATCCCGGACCTCGTTTGATCGTTGTCAACTATTACTGTCCCAGGTGTTTCAACTTCCGCCCGAAACGAGCCAGCAGTGCAAGCACGGACGGCGCTGAGGAGGGTCCGTTTAGTCCATGCTGAACCCGAACTTGGCGGATAAGAGCTCCTCTCCCCAGGCGGCCATGAGCTCCGCGCTGTGTCGCCTCCACAGCTTACACGCCCGACTGCAATTCGCTAGGTCCTGGACGTCCAGGTGCTTGAACACGCGTGCGTAAATGTCCCCAGGGACTGCACGTAATAAAGCCGGACGTCAAGTTTCAGTGCCCTTATCGAACACCACCTCGCTGCAGGTGTTAGACGTTAGGTGATGGGGAGAGGGCAGTACAGACTACATCGCCTCTGCTACTTTCGGGTCGCTGTGGCAAGAAACTCTGAAAGCAGTCAGACACGGGGGTGCTCCTCGCCTTCGTAAATCAGCTCGTCGTAGGGAGAGGAAGAAGGCCTCTGACCCCGGTCGCTGTCGTCCATACTTGAGCTCTCTCGCGGAATTCGTAAAAATTCCAAGTGGAAAGTCAGGACAAGGTTGGTTGCCTACACCTTACGATTCTGAACCGGAGCCCTTGACCTCTGGCCCTCGGCTGGATGAAGTGAAGCAGAGCTGAGGGTATTCCGAGCTGATTATGGGTGTGCTGGACGAAGTGATATGGGTGAATTGGCGATCTAGAGGGAATTAGCTCCGTAAACCATGTATTTATTACAAAATAAAAACATGTGTGTGTTACATATGCAACGCCAGCAGACGATATATGGAATTTACCCTAGGGCACGTTTTGCCAAAGATGTCAGCTTGCTTACAATTTGGCCAAAAGACACCCACAGACAGGGTCTGGGGGTCAATTAGCGCAGGATTATAGGGATGGGTGGGTGGGTTCGCGCGAAGCCTAGATTGGCTGAGCGCGAAAGCAGAGAGTGCCTAGGCTTGTGGCTAGCTACGGCTTATAAGGCACGGGCTAGCTAGAGCTGACCGTTGGGGAAGTCGTTGGTCGTTGGCTGCGTCTAACTGCTCGGGCGAGGTGGTTGCCCTGCAGGTGAGACGCGCCGATATTAACGGTAACAGTAACCGCTAGAGTTACTGTCCCGTACACATGATATTGGATATGCAAACCTCTAGATTCAAATCAATCTGACCATTTACCCTAGGGCACGTTTTGCCAGTAACCTAAAGCCAAAGGCTTGCACAGCCAGAATTAGTGTTGCGGGGGGGACGGAGTGAGCCAGCCGAAGAACCGCCAAGCAGCAGGTGTTGGGGTCATGGTTGGGTCAATATACTTTCCTTCAGTCACAGAGCTGTTTTTGGCCCAGCCACCCATAAATTTGATTACGGGGAGGGGCGCGCCGATGCAGCTGGCAGCGGACGCCGCGCCTTTCCGTAGGCTGTGCGATGTCCATTTAAAGCCGGCGGGCGCGGACGAGTTGACTGTGAGGAGGGCGAGGGAGAGCCAGGTGGAGATGGTGGACGCGGCACCCCAATCGGCGGAGGGTTCTGAAGGTGAGAAACTCCAGAAGGCGAGCGGGGGTGGCTTGCTGTAGAATTTTGTGCAGAATATAGCGCGTTGTTCCGTGTAGTAGTCGATCAGGTTCGCCAGGACTGGGTTAGCCGCTGCAGGGATAGCGATGACCAGTTTATCGCTGGTGTCGCGGCGCTGGTCGCCTTTAGACTTCCGTACGTAGAGGCAGATTTGCTGTGAAGGCTTGTCGACCACGAGGTCGCCGGTTTGGCAACGGGCGCCGGTTTCGGCGCGGCAGAAAAACGTGTAATTGACGCACACCGCTAAACAGGCCCTGAAGCGTTGCATCTGGGGGAAGGCAGCAGGGGTCCACGCGAAAGTACCGTGAAGGGTGTTGGCGTAGTGTAGGATGTCCAGGGCGACTTGTGCGGGTAGCGGGAGGCGAGCCGTGGTAGGTATCAGGCGGTGCTTTAGCATTTCGAGGCCACGGCGGGCGTCCGCCAAAAGTTCGCCCACGGCGACAGGTTGGCGCCGGTGGTCACGGAAGAACTTGTTTATGGCGGAGAAGTAGGGTTGTAGCGAGCTTGCAGCGACCGTTCCGAGTAGGGCCAGCCAGGCTGTGTAACGGACCATCGTGGCGGGTGTGGCCTGTAGCGGGGCGATGTTCTCTTCTGCACAAAAAATAAAAAATTGTCTGATTGCGCTCTGGTAGCTGGTGTACGTCGAGGGCGCTAGCGAGTTGCTGAGTAGGGCAACCGCCGTAACCCCGAGTCTGTCTGATCCTAGGAGGTCTTGGAAAGTTTCAGCTAAATCGGTGGACCAGGGCGACTGTGCTGCTTCACGGCGTAATCCGTAGCGCGGCGGTCCTGTACGCAGAGGGGGGACGTGCTGTACATGCGTCTTTAATCGGTCCGGGCGTATCGCTCGGCCAATCGCACCGCGTCGAGTGTAGAGCCAAGAGGGGGTGTTAGCCGAAAGGCCACGATGCTCCACGCGGGCGGCCCGACCCCTTCGTGCTTGCCCAGCCTGCCTGGAAAGAACAGGTCGCGGGACGCTGGGAAGTGCACGGTCTCGGTGGCCAAGCGTGCGAACGCGTGGTACCACGTTTTGTTTCGCCAGTAGGGGGCGATAACGGTTGCCGGTGCTTGAGCTTGTTCGAGTTTTGCTGCCAGCGCCGGTAGGGCAGACCAAGGGGGGTTGCAGTAGTTGTTCTCGCACTTCCACGCCGCGTCGGGGAGGTGTAGGCAGTCGATGTCCTCGCACAGGGGGTCGCGCCAGCGGGCATTGAAGCGTGGTAGCTGCGTGTTGAGCATCGAGGCGAAACGGTCGATAGTGTGCGGCCCCCACCGGCGTTGAAGGTAGGCGAAAACACGAGGGTTGAGCTGCCAGTCTTCGTAGTCCAACTCCCGGCTTAGCGCGTCGGCCCATATGTTGGCCGCCGAGCGGATGTAGCGTGGCCGGATGTTGATGTCGTTGCTGTCGAGGAGGTACCACAGGCGACGGAGTTCGGCCATCATGGCGGGCGAGCGCGAGGTGAGCTTTGTGAGGGCGGCAACCACCGCCGTGTTGTCCTCGTGTAGGAGGACTTGCCGGCCTCGGAGTTGGGGTAAAAAAGATTCCACCGCGTGTCGCACCGCTCGAAGTTCCTTCCACGTGATGTGTTGTTGGCGGTCGGTAGCGCTCCAAAAGCCCCGGGCTTGATAGTTGGAGTCCTCGTTGAGAACGGCTCCCCAACCGTAGTCGCTCGAGTCGGCGTGGAGGTAGGCGGTCTCGATAGGCTTGTAGATGGACCGGCCGTTGTGTTGAGTGGGGACCGTGCGCCACCACTCGAGGTCTCGGCGTAGTTGGTGGGTGAGGCGGACGCGTCCGCCCCACCCAACCCGTGTGGCTAACACGTTGTGGAGCTCGCGTAAAAAGAAGCGCGCGGGGGCGATGGCGAGGTAGAGGAACTGCGCCTTTCCGGCGAAAGCCGCAAGGTGGCGAGTAGGTAGCCATCGGGCGTTTGACGCAGCTCGGCCGAGTAGGGATGAAGCTTGTTGCGCGAGCTGTTGGAGCTTTGCGGGGGGGGCGCGAAACATGCCGTGACGGAGGTCCACCGTTAAGCCTAAATGGTCGCCCACTTGGGTAGGTGTCCAAACGCCCTTCTTGGGGTTGCGTTCGAGGCCGAGGCTGTCGAGTAGGGCTTGAACGCGTTGTCGCAGTAGGAGGGCGTCCTCGTAGGAGTCGGCGAGGAAAAGGAAATCGTCCATGTAGGGTAGAAGTCGAATTCCCCGCCATCGCGCGTTTCGGAGGAAGCGCTTGGTGGGGCGGCGACTGTGAAGGGAAGTAGCCGTTGGCACCGGTTGCGGGGGGCGACGTAGGTGGTTCGTGAACACTTGAGTTAGCTTGCAAAAGTAGTAAGCCGACCCCGACCAGCCCATGGGGAGGCATGCTAGGCGCCATAGCGTGCCGCGGTAGTTGACCGTGAAGAAGTCTCGGTCTTCCTCCCGGATGCCAAGGGTGTAGTACCCGTCGGCAAGGTCGAGGGAGACGAAGTAGTCGCCCGGACGCGAGAGGTGACGTAGGTGCTTGAGCGTCTCGCACGTCATAGTGAAGGTCGAGCAATAACGGTTGAGTTCTCGAAGGTCGATAATCAAACGCCATTGGTTGCACCCGGGTTTTGGAACTAAAAACATCCGGGAAACGTAGCGAGGGTTGTCCGCCCGCTCCCAAGCTCCGCAAGCCTCGAAGCGGGGGAGCTCCGAGTTTAGAAACTCGAGTTGGGCCGGCGTCGCGTCGAGCATAGAGATGCCGTGGTTGAAGGGCTTGGGGCGTAGACCTTGCTTGAATTTTACGCGAACGCCATGGCGGATCCAGTTTAGGACTTGGCCGCTCGCTCCGATGCGCTCCCACTCCCGCCATCTTCGACGCACGCGGTGGCGCATGAAGGAAGACGTCGGGGAGCAGGAATCGGAGCGGCGGGCCACACCGTCATTTCTTGCTCGGGGGTTTAGCCGGGTCGGTCGGCTTGGGGGCGGAAGTGGCGCGTGCTGCGGCTGCTGCTGCTGCAGCGGCCTTGCGTTTGTCGGCGGCGGCTTTGCGGGCTCGCGCATCGGGGCCGGGAGGCCTGTCCGGTGTAACTTTCGCGAAGGCAGCTCCGGCGGCGGCCTTGCTGGCGGCGTGTAAACTGACTTCCAGCGTGCGGTCGACGAACGCTTGGCGAAGCGCATCCAATGTGCCGGAGACCGCGGCAGGGCGCGGTCGGCAGAAGCGCTCGTGGGCCAGTTCGGCAAAGACGCGGTCCGCATCTGTGCTCGTTTGTCCGCCCTTGGTGAGGCGGAGGAAGCCCAATCTAGTACGGGCGGCCTCCTCCGTCGCCATGTGGGTGCGATGACCCGCTCGGATGAGGGTAATCGCTGCCGCCTGCTCTGTCGGTAAAGGTGTGCCGTGCGACAGCGTGTCCAGTGCCTCGCCAATTGCCGCGTTGGCGCAGCTGTCGAAGAAGGCATAGCACCCGATGTGTAGGTACTCGTCGTAGGCTGCCTGGGTGCGTTTGTCGCTTAGAGAGCGGGCGGTGTCGTCCGTGAGTGTCCACAGACGTGGCTCGTCGACGTCGCGAGGGGGACGTTCGAGGCCGGCTGGGATGACTTCGCCGTAGTAGGTGAAGTCGACGAATTCGGCCGCGGAGGGGTCGGGTTCGTCGTCAAGCAGGTCGATAGGTGGCTCAGGGGCCTCCTTACCACCCTCCGTCGCTGTGGTCGCGTCGGTGGGAATGGACTGCTGTTGATCAGTACTAGCAGGTGTGGCTGTCGGCTGTCGAAGCTGAGCGAGTAAGGCAGCGTTAGCCGCCAAAAACTGCTCAGTAATGCGTTGTTCCGATGCCAAAACCGCCGTACGAATCTGTTCGGCTGTGCGTTGTTCGAGTGTGGTAGCGTGAGGGTCGGCCGCAGCTGCGGATGTAGACTGCTCAGGCTGCATAGTGGGGAACTGCGTAGCTGAACGAGGGGAAGTGTCGCGTGACGCTCGAGTGCGCATGGGACGAAAGGTAAAACTGACACCCTACTCGACTACTAGAGTCGAGACTGCATTCGCGCGAAGCCTAGATTGGCTGAGCGCGAAAGCAGAGAGTGCCTAGGCTCGTGGCTAGCTACGGCTTATAAGGCACGGGCTAGCTAGAGCTGACCGTTGGGGAAGTCGTTGGTCGTTGGCTGCGTCTAACTGCTCGGGCGAGGTGGTTGCCCTGCAGGTGAGACGCGCCGATATTAACGGTAACAGTAACCGCTAGAGTTACTGTCCCGTACACATGATATTGGATATGCAAACCTCTAGATTCAAATCAATCTGACCATAAATCGGGAAAAATACACTCCTCCACAAACGTCTGGACAAGTACACTCTTCCCATAAAGTCCGTTACTAGTGAAATAGGGCCTTTCGCGTAGGGCGGGTGTTTACCATGTAGGGTTTTTAGGGTTTAACTGTACTTTAGCTCGTTGAAAAGGCGGGCCGAAACTTGTGTTAACGGTAAGGCTAAGGGGGAAGCGGGGCACAAATGGGGCCCGTCACGGCTACGATATGACGTATTAGGGTTTGCGGCCCAACCCCGATTTCGGTGTATACCCTGATTCGGGCGCCCCGGAATTCGGATTTGCCACGCTTTGGCTCGTAAAAAATCCCGAAATGGGCGACACAACATGCGGTTTTTATGATCCCAGCATGTTGTCCGCAAACATGGGATCACGTGGGTGTGATGGCATGTGCCGTTAATATGCTTGACGTGGGTGGGCTCGGGGCCGGAAAACCACCGCTTGGGAGGCTTAAAAAAGCCTAACTTCGCCGTACAATGTCCGATTCGAGCAAACTAAGTTGCAAGTGGAAGCCCTTCCCCCAACCAAATATAAGTTTTCAACTTAATTTACGCCTACCGGCCGGTTTTCGCGTCAAATCCGCCGTCCGATGTCATCCAAGCCCTCGTACAGCCAAATAAAGCTTTTAGGGTTTCAAAATCTGCCACATTCGCGCGGGGCTAGCAACCCCTAGACAGGTGGTACCCGCATACCCGCTCCGCTAATACGCTCAACAATCAGCGCTCTATATTTCTTCTATTCACGGCGTTGCCCATTTCATGCCCCATGATGGCATGGTGCCGTGCCCTTTGCCGCCGGCGAGATGAAGGCCCGTGCTAGGGTACTTTGAGAGCTCCCCGCCATTTTTCACGCCCGGCGATGCGCAAGTTTCTAAGGCCAACGATCCGCGCGCCAGGGTGCTTACACTCCAAGTCAACTGCCCCTCAAGCCTAATAGGCCCCCAGCCCGTGCTCCTTGGTGGTATTTCCGGGCACGTGGCAAGAAAAACCAGTGCACACGACATGCCATTCTCGGTGTCGCCGCTTTGTAGACGGCCGGGCGCAACACAGTCGGCGGATATTAGTGCAATTGTGCAAACATGCTGAGAACCCAGTGTCGAGTAGTCTCCCGGCTTGTCGCGACACTACGTGTGCCGAGCCACGCATAGAGGCGTGCATAACCTGCACATGCACGAATTTCGGCCCGCAAAATATGGGCCGAAAATCCAACGTGGGTGCCCACAATAATTGGGGCGTGCCGGTAAAGGTGCTCACGTCAGTGAACAACGCGCCGTGGTGTGCTGTTCGAAAATCATTATTCTACCCCCCAATCGAGTTGCATGGCCATCGCGGCAGTGCGTGGCGGGTAATTAAATACGTGCCGCTAGTAACGGACTTTATGGGAAGAGTGTATAAGGGGGTGAATTCGGGCTCGTGTACTTGGGTCTTGGGGTTATCGCGCCCGCACCCGTGACGCACGCTCTTTCAAAAAGCCACTCAATACCGTAGTATCATCCTTATAATCATCGGCGGTGAGAGTTAGGCCAGTTTCATGAAACAATTCACGAACGCCAGCATCGACGGGTGCTTCGTTAGGCAAAGTCAAACCGGCAAGAAATCATGTTTTACCAGTACGGGGTTCACGCCGCAACACTAGTTTGATATGATAGGCTTTCGAGCCTCCAACTGGCAGTACGATGACAACGTAGTTACTAGGTCCAAAAGAAGCCATCCCGAATCAGACAAGCATCGTCGAACAACTCAAGCATCAGCGAAGGCGTTTAGAGATCAAACGCTCCGACACCAGTGTGGCAATTTGCTTGTCGAGAGCTAATTGTTGACAAAAATCAGCTATGTTCTATTCTGTTCCGCCGTTGCAAGTGAAAGTGCAGATAGAGAGAGATAGAACTATGGGAGATGTCAAATTGTTAGACTGTTCAACAATATATTGTAAAAAGAACAAAGGGATTGATCAAATACTCATATCATCTTTCTCCATTGCACTAGGCTTAAATAGCTCTAGCCTAGCTAGCTTGTATTTGTTCTTGCCTTGTCCTCGTGCCATGCGCTACGGCTCTTGCAGCAATTCAATCAGACTAGCGACGCGATTAGTTTGTCTCGGGGAATCAGACTCGCGCGTCATGTGGCTAGTCTGACTAATTGTGCGTACATGTACGTATTGGGAGGTACTAGTAGTACATTACGGAAACACTACCCTCGCTAATTGCAGTGGCGACGTGCCCACGTTGTACCTCCTTCCGATTGAGAAGTACGAATTCAATTATTAACGATTACGCATACAAGCAATTTCATGTAATGTACTATTGCGGGACAATACTCATCACACTCTTGCCCTCCCCCTCTTGACAGCGCAATGATGCCATTCGAGAGACTAACCTCCGTGGTATTGGCTCCTTATCTGAAGCATGAACTGAGACTTAGGAATGCGCGTTGAATGAGCGTGTATGGAGTTGTTGGACGCTTGAGTATGGGCAAACGTCTGTCATTGCGGTGTCTCCATGAAATTTTGTAACGATGTTGTACGGTGTACTTCATTCATCCGGTCCCAAACAGGTGGAATGTCCTCATCGTTGAAGTGCGTCATGAAGAGTAAATATTTACCTCGTCGTCCTAGTGACGACTTTATTTATGCACACAACGGAAATGTGAAAAACTTTGATCTCGTCCTCATTACCTTATAGGGGAGAGTTACTGAAACAACAAGTCGAAAAGAAGTCGAAGAGCATGGCCTTATATTGTTGACGCGAAACACCGGATTTAGGCGAATTGTCACTGAAAAATAAATATTTAACTGCGTTTCCCAATGTGCTCTTCGATTGTAAAAGGTCCAAGCCGACAATCACGCAGCTTACGGTTACGTTGTCCACGGAGGAAGAGGCTCTAAGTGACGACAATAACCTTGTCTCCTCGAATGAAGTGCGAAGTTGTTGACGGTCCAAACTGAGCTTACATTTCATCATTGTGCAGTTGTATCACCGAACATACCGACATATGTAACTCTTTTAACAATTTTAAACGTTTTGTGGCGTCTTACGAAACTGGGATCGAAAGTCGCATGCTGAATAGCATGTCAAGTGGCTCCTATGGCGAAAGAGCAAAACTAGCCTCGAAGGGAGTGTGCTCAATTCCGAGACTCGAGTAGCGTTGTACGCGAATTTCACTTGAGGCAACATGTATATCCAATTCGATCCGTCGTAACAGCAAAAACAGTGGAGAAGCTGCTAAAAGTTATCCGTCGCGCTCCGTTAGTCCATGCGATTCCGGGTGTCAGCTAGAAGACAAGTTAAGCCGCGTGCCAAGGCGTCTCCAAAGCGGTTGCCAGAAATCTTTGACAAATTTCAGGTCGCGATCCCTAACCAACACTCGGGGCAATCCGTGTAATCTGTAGACTCCGTGTAAAAACAAATTAGCAGTTTCCTCTGCAGTTTTGGGAAAGAAAAGTTTTTTTAAACGGCGGCAGAAAATGGGCCATTCGAGTAAGATGGTCGACCACGATCAACACACTGTCCAAACCATTGCTCACATGTAGGTGTGCTGAGTAGGCAAGCCCGGCTGTGTGCCACGGTCTGGGTGAAACATGTAAAATGCAAAGAGTCGCAGCCATATGTGGTTGAGTCTTAGCTCGTCGACACACGACGCAGCGCCCACAAAATCTTTAACATCTTGGCGAATTTGTTTTCACCGGAATTTATCGAGCGCTTCCGCAATGGTGCCAACAACTACTTTGTGACCAGCTCACGAACTGTCGTGCAACTCAGAGACAAATCTCAGTCGAAGCTTAGAGTTCTGCGGGACACAAAAGCGATCGAGAAGCCAAAAGTACTCAGCTCTAGCTTCAATCCGGCTGTCTTTCGTCCACTCACCCTCGTTCCCATAAAATGATTCTTGGGAGTAACCCTTGCGAATGAGATCAGTCGCAACGCGTTAACGGTTATTGAGTTTAACTCCGCGTCCTTTAACAACGGCTTGGACTTCCGCCGTTATCTTGTGTCTAACAGAACCGCGCCATTCCAAAACAATGAAACTGTGGCCTGAGGTACGAAGCGTGGTCTCCGACTTGAAGGATCGGCTTCGTTCAGGGCTCGTTTGCGGTACGCAAGTGTCATCGTGCCCACAAACGGTTGCAAGTCCCGCAGGTAACAAGCTTGTCGCTTGTTCAACTGGGTGTTCGGCTATCTGAGCAGATGTCGCAGTGTGTCGTGTTTGTTAGGACAAGGAACTTAGAGCAACGTTACAGGTAACACCTCTTCAAGGTAATACTTATTTGCAAACGGCCAAAGTCTCCAAATCGTACGCAGAGTAGGTGTTGCCACGCTCAGCCGGATTCAGCTGACGCGCCCATTAAGCGACCGGTTGAAGATCTCTTCCTTGTTCTTATTGCTACAAAACTGTTACAATCCCCATTGTCGAAACATATGTAGCTACGGTGAACATGGCGCCCGAGCTGACCTCCGGAACTCCGGAAGAATCACGCATGGTGCTAAAATGAGCCGTAACTTGAGAGTATCGAAGGCTTCTAAACATCTAGGCGCAAGCGTAACCTTTTGTGGTTAAGACCTCCGCAGTAAGTCCGTCAATGGAGCCCTATAAGGTCACTAAAATGATGGATAATGCCGCAAAATTGCACGAAACTGCGAAGCTCCTCTTGCGTTGTAGGCACTGGCACACAAATCGGAAGAAAGAGTTGTCGAGAAATTACATCGCCTCGAAAAGCTTCCCACTGAGCCACGTAGCCAAAATGTAACAACTCGTATTTACGTTGAGTCTCTATGACAAGCCCCATCTTAGACGGTGTAATAAAAATGAACCCATCAATGAATACACCTTTGCTTCCGGGACCAAGGAAAACCACACTGAATCACATACTAAGTACGTAAAAATGCATTGAGCTTAATTACAATGGTGATGTAACCGTGTAGTCCGTGCTTCCAAGGAAAAGCACGGATCAATTAACAACAAGTACTTGTCGGAATCGGGAACGGATAGTTACACATGTCGTGCCGGCCCCACAAGGGGGCCGGCTCTGGTGACTAGAGAAATGAGAGGGAGAGAGATGGCGGCCGGCGAACGCACCGGCAAGGCCGGCCGACCGCCACTAGTAGGGAATAGAGTACCGCTACTAGCATAACACTAAGTACTAGGATGGCAAATAGCTACCTTGTACATAAGCACTAGGCAGCGGGATGCTAGTGCTAACACCCCCCCTCAAGGTAGCCGAGGTCTTGACGTCGTCCTAGCTTGCGCTGAGGAAGGTGCCATCTTGGCTGAAGGTGAAGTGCTTGTAGCGTGTGTCTCAAGCCGGGTAGGTGTAGCGACATACGCTCACGGAATGTGCCGCTACCGGCGAGTTTGCCGATAAGAAGCGGTTCCAAATGTACTGTGTAATGTACTAATCTGACATGTAGTGGGAAAAGCCGTCCACGAGCGAAATAATTAGCCGACGCATGAGAGCGACCGGCGAGGAAGAAGCAAAGCCAACAAGGTTGTTAAGAGCGTGTAGACACGTAAAATCAGAGACTGGCGGTGCTCGTGTTGACTCTCCCCTTTCGCCGTGGGAAAAGTACGGTCCCCGCTAAGTCAGGTGAGCGTTGCGGCGTTGCCTCGGGAAAAAACAATGAAAGTAATAATTAAAGTACGCACGGGCCGAATTGTTGCGGGTCGGTTTTTAACAACCAAATCCGGTCAAGAGCATTGGTAGGCTGAAGGCTAGGTCAGATTGAAAGCCGGGTGGGGCGAGCGTGGCGCCGGGCGCTTTACACACGCACTTCTCCTTTTTACTTGGGAGATGGTAGGACAATCGCGGACAGCGAGCTCGAAGGCGAAGCGTGGTGTCGGTTGGACGATGAATTACTAGCGTGGCGCCGAGCGCTTTACACACGCTCTACTCTTTTTTACTTAGGAGTATGTAGGACTAGCGTGGCGCCGAGCGCTTTACACACGCTTTTCTCTAATGTAACTTGGTGGAGGGCCCATATCCTGTCGGAATCGGGAACGGATAGTTACACGTAGGTCGTGCCGGCCCCACAAGGGGGCCGACTGTGGTGACCAGAGAAGTGAGAAGGAGAGAGATGGCGGCCGGCGAACGCACCGGCAAGGCCGGCCGACCGCCCTAATAGGGAATAGAGTACCGCTACTAGCATAACACTAAGTACTAGGATGACAAATAGCTACCTTGTACAATATAAGCACTAGGCAACGGGATGCTAGTGCTAAAAGTACTTGTACCAGTCTTTGTGTATCGTTAGACTACGTTTCATATGAATCCGTAGCCGTTCCCGAAGACAATCGTACGAATACTATAGGTGCAGTAAATCTGTATATTTAGGTCCTTAAGCCGATATTCCAATTAGAATTAAAAATATAGGAACACGGTTCGGCCGGTACACGGCTCGCGGGACAAAAAAACCATGTTCCGCGCGCTTTCTGGTATTCCAATTAGGCCGGTACACGGCTCGGACCGCAGTACATACGAGCTTTGTATCAAGCTTATTATCCTACGGCCTTTTCTGCGCAGTCATCTCGCCCGCACATACTCTCTCACCAACACCTACCCGCACCCGCGCCCGTTCCACGATGTTGGATCCGAGGCGCATCACGCTTGTATGGCCCGTGGCCTTGCTTTTCGGCTTGGCGGCACTCGTGAATGCCGTTCCGCCCGCGCCAAATGTGTTGATGGGTACGGACTACCCCTCCGCCAGGAGCGCAACCTCAATGTATTGGTGCATGTAAACACACACGCACGGCCAAACACACACACACACGCGCGCATACATACGCACCCGGTCACACACGCGATCACACACACGCGCGCACAAGATCACCTCACATATGCGCACGCACTCTCTCGCACACATAGTAAAATCACACGGTCAGACCCACATAGATATATAAGTGGATACATGATGCGTCTTCCCGGCGTATAACCGCGTAACCCGTCGGACCCGAGATAGACTGCCGTCTAGCTGTGCTTACCAACTTACATGTAACCATTCTTTCTGCGCGAACTGCGCATTCGAAACATTCGTTTTCCCGTGCACGAGCGCGCCTACGTATTGCGAGATCATCAGGCAACCGTTGTTGCGAGAGCCCGATCGCGTGGGTGTTTGTGCGTGTGTGTGTGTGTGGGGGGGCGGGGTGTATGTCTCTGTGTGCCCCCCACCCCCCTCTCTCTCTCTCTCTCTCTCTCTCTCTCTCTCTCTCTCTCTCTCTCTCTCTCTCTCTCTCTCTCTCTCTCTCCCTCTCTCTCTCTCTCTCTCTCTCTCTCTCTCTCTCTCTCTCTCTCTCTCTCTCTCTCTCTCTCTCTCTCTCTCTCTCTCTCTCTCTCTCTCTCTCTCTCCCTCTCTCTCCTCTCTCTCTCTCTCTCTCTCTCTCTCTCTCTCTCTCTCTCTCTCTCTCTCTCTCTCTCTCTCTCTCTCTCTCTCTTTGTGTGTATTTGTGTGTGTGTGTGTGTGCGTGCGCGTGTGTATGTATGTCTCTGTGTGCATCAACAACAGCAACAATAGGTGCAGAAATAATGAATGTTGAAGTAGAAGCATGAAATGATAAATAAAAACGATAGCTACACAAGTAAAAGAAGTGTGTCTCTGCGCACACGCGCGCGCGCGTGTGTGTATGTGCGTGTGTGTGTGTGTGTGTGTGTGTGTGTGTGCGTCTCTGCGTGCGTGTGTGTGTGTGTGTGTGTGTGTGTGTGTGTGTGTGTGTGTGTGTGTGTGTGTGTTGCATCAGCTTCACAAACATAACGACACGAAATTGCAGTGATACAACTAAAGGTTGGTGATCTTGTTGCTTTATTGCGGTGGCGTACACTCAAGCTCACCCCCCTCACAACAACCGTTATTTTTGTATTAGACGCTTGAGAAAATCGCCTACGCGCCCAATCGCCGCAACTCCCTCCAGCTAGAGCCTTTTCCGTCCTGCACCGTGTTTTTTTTAATCCTGCGCTCCTCGAAGGTAGTCTTCGTTCCGGCAGGCCGCATTGGTACCGGGAACTTGTCCGGCCAATTGCATCCCATGCGCTCTCCGGTACCATCACGCCCACCCGACCACTTGTAGACCGCTTGCTCCCGACCAGAATAGAGTTGGGGTGCCCTTCACCCTTTAAAAACTCGCCAGCAACCTAAAGCGGGTGGGATAGAGTCATACACAAAAGTTCGCGTGTCGGGTAATGACAAGTCAGGCAGGTGGGCAAGGCGGGCGGGTACCTCAAAGATCACGACACCTCTCCCATATTCGCACCGAGCGCGAAGGGTGGCACCGAGGCTCCACGCTCTGTTCGGCTGTTACCTTGCCCCCTACGAGGAGGTTCTTCAAGCGGCCAAGCGCGAGTTGCTTGAAGAGATTTGCCGCACCAGATAGGCACCTCCACCCCCTACAGCCCGCCATCGGGCGCCTCCTTCTTCGTGGGCCCCAAGTCCGAGGCGGAGAGGGACACCTCAAGCGCAACTTGTTTCTCCGCCTCTATCCATTGCCAGCTTCCGGCTTGCGCGGCCCCCTCTTCGGAACGTTTGCGCCGAGGTATAATGGGCGGACTGTGCTAGCGATCCTAGACGGGGCTGCGGGTGGTGGGATACTGCGTAGGGATACTTTGTAGCGATTATTACCGGCTGCTATAGGGGGGAGAGCCCCGCGCGACGCGACGAACGGGATATAATGTATAATGTACTAGTTTCCCGAGCCGTGTACCTCCTCCCGGTACACGGCTCGGCCCAAAAGGAACACGGCTTGGGCTTCAAGCCGTGTTCCTTTTCGCCCAAGCCGTGTTCCTTTTGGGTAGGTACACGCGGCTCGCGAGCCGTGTACCGTAATTGGAATACTTGTAAAAGTGATATTTTCGGTACATGGCTCGCGAGCCGTGTACCGCATGTCTAATTGGAATACATGCTTTATTGTGCAGCCGGAAACGAGGTACTCGAAAGGCGCGTTTCATATATCTCCGCAGCCGCAAATACATATAGTTGCTGCAACCGCTACAAATAAAGATTATACAAGCATCGCTGCCTCCCGTGAGGCCGTGACGCCGCCATGCCCGCGCACTCCAACCTTCTTTGCGCCAGCCGTTGCGGTTGCGCGGTAGCGGGTACGTTGGAGGTGCAACTTTTTGGAGTGATGGCCGCGCAAAGCCATGCTATATCCTCGTCGGCGTGCCAATTGAGCCGGCTTTGTCCAACCTCCTAACCACCGCCTTCCTTACCCTTCTCGCACACGCCGTCCGTGTCTTTCTTTTGTGCACCTTTCTCCGTACACTCGCTAGTTCCCGTACATGACATTCCTCGTCACAATAACGACGTACGTTCAGCGGTTTACGTCGATTCACTTTCACCGTGCTATGGATGACATGTGCACAGTTATTTCGTGTAACGTGTGTCTCTTGACCTCCAACTCTCGGGTCGTACCTACTAAATGTTGCTCATGGTTGTTATGTTGCTGCATTTTTATGATGTCCCCGTGTCTGTGGCCAGTGGGTTGCTTCGTTGTTTGTTCGTTGCTCAGCATGTTGTTTGCCGACCGCGCTAGCATTGCCTCTTTTTGTAAGTAATCATAGATTTTGCGCACGCGGTACGTAAGGATATGCAGCATGTTTAGAATTTGCCACGTACCGGTACCATCAGTATAGAGTTGTTCCATAATAAGCTAAAGTACTAGCTCGCGGAGGGGGGATTAAAAATTTTGGGCTACAGGGTTATACCGGCGCCGATACAAGTACCCGCGCGCGAGACATGGAGCGGCGCCACAAAGTCGGAAGTCGCGGTTAGCGCAAGCTCGGTCTCCGAACTAGTTTCCTTACCGCACTAGACTTTGTTGATCAGCAAGAAAGATGGACGACAAACGAGCAGGGCGATATTGTGTTTGTGGTCACATGCAATGTAAAAATCCCGTCAAGCGAGATGGGCACCGCCTATCGACTATCTCTAAAGACCATCTTCGGTCTATTGTTAACTCCTTGCTCCCGATGCCATGCCATGCGCATGACCGTGACCTAGTGCTGCAAAATCCACAGCAATATCGCGTGCATACGTCTCACTTTCGAGACGAAGACAAGGTGCCCAGTCAAGGTGGTGGCGTGAAGTTGAAGCCCCATGCAACCCAATCCCGTTTGCTCAGCTTTTCAAAAATGCTTCCTCCCCATGCGACAGTTCTACACCCCGGGGAACAACAAGCAACCTAGACATGGCAAACGAAGAAAATATCAATCAAATTACAAGTAAAAGGCCGGCCTCAAGTACAAGAAGCACATGTATTGGGGCTCAGACAAGGGCAGTTTTGTCTCCTCTTTCACGAGCACTGTTCACGGGGCAGACAAACCCGCTTCGCAACCCTCCTCCGAATTCCAAATCGGCAGTCATGGCTAAGAGGCAGCGAGTAGAAGCGGGCGCCACACCAGCGAGGCCCGAGATGTCATCATCGCCCAGTCTATCTACAATTAGATTAGCCTCCAAGCCCCCCCGCCCAGATATGTCCGGCCACTTCAAAGCTATCTTGCAACGCACACAACAAAGTTTGGAGTTGGAAAAAAAACCAACGCAAACAAGACAATGGAGATTCAACAACTATGGCGTAAAATTAAAGAGCTGGAAGAGGAAAAGGCTATTGCTGAGCGTGCTAGGGCTGAGACACTCAAAATGCATCAAGAAATGGAAGCGATGCTACAACATGCAAAACGAGAAACTCGTCGAGTGCAAACAGCGTTGGCCATGCTTCAAGAAGAGACAAGTTTAAAACTTACTTGGAATAACATCATGTTGCCCGGCAGCGTGCTGAATCAAGCTATCTCCGAACTCCCTGGCATGCACAATGCAGAAGTTCTGCAAGCGCTCGTTGATTGGCTTAATTAGAACGGTCAGGTCCATCGTCTACATTACTGGCATGGCAAACAAACAATTGTCCGCATGCGAGCCGTTGATAATGGCACTGCCAAGATAAAGAGCGTGGGTCGACATATCAAGGGAATCACCCCGGAGGATGCTTTATTGGCAACATTAGTGAAGCTACGCACTGGAGTGGGTACCCGGGTTATCAGTTCATGGATGGGCATACCTTTGGGCACTCTATCTAGGGTGTTCGCTACCTAGATTAGTTTCATGGACACGTTCTTCAAAGCTGAATTCCTTGTACCTGAGGTCGAGCTCATGCAAGGCCCCTTGATGGAGGAGTGGAAGAAAGCGTATGGCACTAGCCGCATCCGCTTCATCCTAGATTGCACAGAGCTAAGGATCCAGCAACCATGCAGCAGAAAGGCTAGTAGGACATGCTTTAGCTACTACAAGCATTATCACACAGCCAAGATATTGGGAGGCATCTCACCTTTAGGCGCCTATTGCGGCAGCTCTGAAGCCTTCCCGGGCCAAATCTCGGATATTGAGATTTTCCAAGCATCGCCATTCCCATTCATTTTGAAAAGGGGAGGTTCAATCACTGTTGATAAGGGGTTTGAGAGGTTGGCAGAGCAGCTACATGGCTCGGCCCGAAATTCACAGTACTTTAGCTTACTATGGAACAACTCTATAAACACGCGTATATGCTTTTTGTCTGTTATTATGATGCAGTTGCTTTGATTTAATTATTCGATGCCCTCTTCCCATATATCTGCCGATTGTACCTTGCTACTGCAGATAGGGTCTTTCGTATAGCAGTTTGCCGAGTTTTGGGCGTTTCTCACGACGTACAAACACTCATCGATCAACTGAATTGTGCTAAGCGTCAGCTTTCCCTCCTTGCGGAGTTTGGGGGGCTTAATGTACCGTCCCTCGAGCTCGACGTCCAACGTGCTCGCTATGCTTCATTCAATGCGACCCTCGCCAACATTATTACTGACTACGAGCCCGAGTCGCTAGGTCCTATGTACGGTCTCATCCGACAAGAACTAATGAATGTTGCCTCTTCTACTTAACCGTGGACGGTCCAATTGCGCAGCTCGTTTGATACGATCTCCACTATTGGCGGATTTTCGGAACCGGATCTCGTGGTGTTGACTAAGACAACAAACCAAGACCATTCCGATTATGATGGGCCCGATGTCGGGTTGGTGGTATCTCCGGTCAACAATGCGGTGGCGCCCGCTACCCAATTGACTTGACTACAACTTTCGACTCCCGATGCTCTCACTCGATAAAGAGACTGCGGGGGCCACATTCAATGGGGCATTTCGCGCATTCTTCGTGCCCGGGCCTACCTTGACCTCTTGGCGTTCTGCAAACCTTCCCCACCGGACTATATGAGGGTGATTTCGGGTACGGCCCTCTTTTACGCCTCATATTAGTATAGTTCAATGTGCTATCCGATTGCTATACGATGGCAGCTCACCGAATGCTTGTCTTGACTGCGGAGCGCGCCTCTCATGTTCGAAAGTGCCCTCGGTGCAATGAGGCTCCTTCATAGTCTCGCGGGTCTAGATCGTCGTCGATGGTATCGGGCACCTCTATGAGTCTATGTCGGGTGAGCGCTCCACATATGCTATGCTTATGGACCACATCCCCCGATGCCCGTGCTCTTGGTATGTCATTCAACTCCACGACCGGATTTTCCACGTGCTTGAAGAGTTCATGCTTGAAGCGGGGGCTACTAAGGGGCGAGACTTGCGGTTGGAGGTCCGCCGTATTCGGTCGTGAGCTTCTCGAGATCGCCTTGGGGATGTGGTTTGGTTAGAGTTCACGGCTCCGCACCGTCATCTTGTTGTTGATGTGACGGTTACAAGTGCTCGCACGAACACCAATATTCCCCGTATAGGTGCTCGTCTCCCACTCCATGGCAGCCTCGCATTGGAAGCTCAACATGGCAAACTTGATGCGGACTTCCGCACTTCTTCTTTGCTTGGCACGCCTTCGGTTCGGTCTATCCATGACTACTTTCCCTCCGATATGGAGGATGGGGGCCGGTTGGCGCCGATGGCGGCTGAGTTGGTTGATCGCATGGCTATTTTTGTGGTAGCTCGTCGCTTCCATGGCATGGGTGCTGTTGACTCTCGCTCCTTGCGCTATGACGATTATGTCCGTATGCAACATTTCGTTCGTCGCGAACTACTTTTGTTCCTTTTCGGCGTTTTGGGGGGGGATGTGCGACGTGAATTCTTGCAACGACTTTGTGTTGCTCTTCATGGTACTTTGGGTTCCTATTTCCGCGATGGTGTGCAGGAGGGCAGTGGCGATGCTGTGGTTTTTTCCTCTTTTCTTCTTTATTTCGCTGGGTGGCCTCCACTACTTTTTCTTGTAAGTTTTTTTTGATTTACTTATTTGATTGTGCTGCAGCACGCGCAGATCGTCGATTCTGACTCCCGAGTCGACGCGCCACTATTGATATCTGTCGCCAGCTCGGATTGACCCCATCGAATAAATCTCACACGCGTCTGATCCGCATCACATCACAGTACTCCTCAACGTTGACGCCCTCGAATCCTTCCCACGAGGTCATCGCAAAACTCGCGTTGCTCTCAGCTTCAAACTTACGAAAATCAGCCTGTTGTGCTTGCGAACCCGCTGTTGCCCCCCACCATCTGCCCCGGCAGCGCGTAGAACCCCTGTATCACCTCCGGTACCGGCCTCGTATCGACGTCGGATCGAATATTCCAGTAACATCAACCACCCGGCCAAACAGGCCACCCGCCGCCCCAAACCTATTTCTCCACCATGGGCGCAAGGTTCTCCTCCTTCAAGCAAGCCCAGACTAAGGCGCATAACGACGCCTTTGAGTTCGATATTGCTACCGTCGACTCGCCAACCCTGCGCGACAGTGACGTCCTCGTGAAGGTATTCTGTGCTACCCGACATATTTCTCCCTTTCGTTTCTCGCAAACCGACTTTCAGCACACACGCGTGCAAATCGTACTAGACGAGTCCTTGGAACTCGCCCCGTATCCTTCAAAGGGGCTCCCTGAATTTTTCTATCGGTGTTTATTTATACGGAGATGCGGTCAGCCCACCTTTTGATGTGGGCCGGTCGGCGAAACGCGTTCGCTTATTCGCAGTTCCCTTATTGTCAGCGAACATCCTTGACAATATGTCTTTATTTCTTTCCTTCACACGGCTCAAACCAGCTTCCCTCGGGTGACTTTGTATTACACATGGATTTTCGCGTGAAATCTTGTAGAATAATGCGGCGAGGCACTCGGTCTTTATACCTGCGGTTGTCGAAACATTCCCCGCTCTCATCTCTTCTATACAAACGCATCACCTCCTTCCCTCGCCCGGCTTTTTCGAAAACCAAGGTAGCCGAACCCTTTCTGCCAATTTCTACTACTGCTGCTGTTTCATATCAGCGAAGAGCCGTGGCTGTAGGAAGCACACGTCGAAGCACCACGAGACTCACCAACTTACAGACCCCGCCACCTCTTTCACTTTTGCCGGAAACACACACGCCTACCTAATAAATATATATCGGCGACACACATACCTAATAGTTCGTATCCGCAGAAGTTCTGGAGTGCGTGTATGATTCACCCATCATGCCTCTTAGAACTCCACAGCTTCAGCTTTGCATACGCATACGCACGCCAAGTGTGACTTTTTAGGAAGCTTAGCGCATGTCTTAATTAACTATGGTAACTTTGCCAATATTTCCTTTCCCAGAATTGTCATGAACTCCTTTACTGCGGCGGACCTAACCCCCGCCTCATATCTTCTCACGGGAAACTATTCCCTCCCAGATTCAACAGCCCGCTTCTCAGTGCGGCTACCGTTCAACATGGATGTGCCTCCTGTGTGTTAACTCGCCCTGCTATGTGCCCTGCTGCCTTGCTCTGAACAGGTGCATGCAGCTGCTCTGAACCCGGTGGACCATGTTGTGTCCCGCGGCGTGCTGAAGGACCTCTGGCCTGAGGCCGAGAAACTGCCCTTCACTCCTGGCTACGACTTCTCGGTCCGTCTACCCCCCTCCCTCCTCTCCCTTTGGTCCCGTGTCACCACAAGCTTCCCTTCCAAGACACACAGCGCAGCACCTGCTCTTGACCTTCAATAGGGAGCACCGTCCTAGCCGATGGCTGGCGTCCGTGTGGCTTCGTTGCGATGTCGTGGGAGATCTGACTTTGGACTTGTGACGCTTGCGGTTGCCGTGCAGGGCAAGATTGTGCGGAAGGGTCGCGCTGTGAAAGGCTTCCATCATGGCCAGATGGTGTGTGGCGTCCAGTGGGGCACTGGGTGCGTTGTTGAACACCCCTCCTTTATGAACACACACACATAGGCACATGTACATGCGCAAGTCCAACCACATACAATTTCTTGTGGCGTACGTGCGATATGTTTATGATTAAATTTTGTGTATATTTTTTCGTAGTTTATGGCTTGTCCAGTTGGTGTCGTAGAGGGTTCATTGCTCTGCTATTTTAGGACTACCCGCTTCTCCTCCTCTCTGTTCCAAGACCCACACCCCAAGATTGCGTCCTGATGCGCAATTTATGGTGATTGTATTAGAATTTTCCGATCACTGATGGCAGACTGCTGGCTAGATAGTGGAAAGACACACATGTATTCCGTGTCTGCCGTCGCGTGGCTTGTGATAACGAAGGTCAACTGCCCATTTCAACCGCAGCATGGCATGGGTATTTGGGTATCGACGTGAGCATCAAAATATGCTTTCTATTATAAAAGCATGTGTCACGACAACGTTCCGCGCAAGTGTACCCTGAACCACACAACCTTGCCATTTCTCAGCTTCAGTTTGGCTGCGCTTCTCCTTTCTTTAGTCTTTCTACTTTTCAAACACTGCGACGAGACACGCTCATCAAGAAGAAGAAACTCAGCAGTCCACAGCATGCCGCCCTGTGATATCGTATCGAGTTGTCAGACTTATTTTCACAGAGCCGCCGAGTGATTAATGTTCAAACAGGATTTCTGAATGCACATTTGACCATTAATCATGAAACTCGGTTTAACCTCATTCAGCTGCATATTACCTCATTCATTAGCTTTGGTTTTGCACATTTTTGTGACATATTATTGGGGTCGTAAGTGGGGTTGCTGCTAGTTGATTGGGAAGGGGCGGTCGCCGATGTCAAACCCTCATTGCGCAAACAATATATGACTGCGGTTTGTTGTTGTGGGTTTGATGGTATGCCTTTCGGTGTTTTGTAAATAATATTCGCATGTTTATTGTCGGTGCTGTGGCTGGGCAGGTCCAAGGGCGGCCGTTACCATGCCGACGACGAGGAGGGCGGCCCCTGCGGTGGCTCCCTCGCGGAGTACATCCGGGTTCCGGTCAGCAGCTTGGTGAAGGTGCCGAAGGGCATGATCCCGGAGACCGCGGCAGCGCTGAGCATGGTGTGCCAGACGGCCTACCAAGGACTATTTGATTACAATTCCATAAAAAGCGGCGATAAAGTTATCATCTTCGGCGGTACCACCGCGGTGGGGCAGATCGCCATCCAGCTCGCCAAAAACATGCGCTGCAACGTCTTCGCTACCTGCTCCACTGGTAAGATCGACTTCGTGAAAGCTCTGGGCGCGACGCCCATCGATTACACCAAGCAGAGCTGGTGGGAGGCGGAGAAGGGCTTCGACGCCGGCTTCTGTACCACCATCGGGGACTCCGACGCCGCGCATCTAAAGGACGACGGCGCGTTCAAGCCGGGCGCTATTCTTAGCAGCATCCTCACCGCGGGTCCCGCGACGGAGGAGGGAACTCCGAAAGTGGTCAAGTTTGTGTTCCATCAGGACGCCAAGGCGCTGCAGCAGATGGTCGACGACGCTGCCGCGGGGAAACTGAAGATAGAGATCAACAAGACATGGAAGGGACTGACGGCGGAGAATCTTAAAGAGATGTTCACGGAGCAAAAGACGGCCAAGAGTCTGGGCAAGAATGTGCTGGTGCTGTAAGCGGGCGGAGGTTGCATCACTTCCATACTGGGTAATCGTGTCGGGTGTTTGGTGCTGCAAGTTCGCGGCGAGTTGAGAATTGTCTTTCCGTTTGGTAAACCGTCGTGCTGTGGAGTGAATGGGGTGTCGAGTGTTGAGAGGGACCGGCCACAGTGAAGACGCGACGCGCGTGTCAAGAGTAGGCTGCAGTGGGTATTTTAAAGGCAGCTGTTGTGATTGCAAAGCAGTAGATGTCACGCCTATGATTGACTACTTGTTTTTTTGTAAAGAAATACCAGTACAAGATCTGAAAGCGGCCATAAATCGCCGAGGCTGCCATAAAGAAACTGAGGTCGAGAGCTTCCGCTCGTCGTTGCTCCTCCCGGGTGCGTTGCTTTCATTACCTACTCTTATTTACCTGTCCTGATTTTTCTGATTGGGAAGAGTTACGACTTATTCCGGTACAGACAGACGAGGACCGCCTGAGTTCCAGCAAGTTGCAGTAGGAACACTGCTTTCTCTACTGATGCATCATCTCACATCATAAACGTCGACACGAAACGCCTTCCGTGGTCAGTTTGAAATGGTTCATTACGGCGGTGTTGATGGATGTGCGCTGATTTGATGTAGGTGCACGCAGGTGTCTACATGCTAACATTCGTTTCTCATGAATAATTTAGCCCTTGTCCTATCGTATTTACTTCTATCTCGGTTCTCTCCAATTCAGCAGTCTCGATGTCAACCTCGCAAATGTTTGTTTAAAATCAAGATCGCGCTTGGCTGGATTCATTTTCACCTTCATTTCACTACTCGCATTCATGATCAACGTAAATTGTGGATGAGACTGTCGAATTTCGCAATGCATCTGCACTCATGAAACCAAAACTGAAGCTCAGTATACTCTTCCCACTGCGGCCAGGGTTCGGCAGTGGCATTTATCTGAGAATGCGCCGATCATCGTCACACAGACAGATCACGTGTGTGGTTGTGTGAAAGAGATATAATGTGTGCGTTTGTGTGTGTGTGTGTGTGTGTGTTTGTAAGCAGGTGAAAGAACAATGTGTGTGGGTAGAGTAAACATGCAACGACTCAAAAGACTCGAAATTACAGGTGCTACCAAAGACTCCAGGGCGAAGGGGGCTAAGATGCTCCGAGTTCGAATTGTTGCTGACACTCAAAGTCAATAGTCTGCAAAGAAGACGATGAGTTATTTCAAGTTGTAAATTGGACAGTATCAAAATAACCGCTCTTAATGTTCAAAAATTCTTACAAGAAAAAACAGTGAAGGCCACCAAGCAAAAAGACGAACAGAGGAAAAACCTAAGCCCGAGGAACTGGAAGGCTGCCACAGCGTTGGCACTGCCCTCCTGAAACGCGTCGTGGAGATAGGAACCCAGAGTGCCATGAAGAGCAACAGAAAGACGTTGCATGAACTCACGTCGTACCGCAGTCGAATATATGATAGTCGATATTTGATGAATCCGAAACAACATATCAGCTTGGTGGTTTCAACTGCCTTGTCCAGTAAGAAAATTTCTGTATATCCAAAATTACAACATTTTATTTCTGTAAATAAATACTCATAATTCGTTTACAAATCACATCTCATTCACGTCGTCATTGGCTCGAAATGATCAATAAACACCTGCCGAATAGTGCGAAACACCACCGAAGAGTGCGAAGTACCACCTGTGTCATTCACACTTCTTCAATGGAGGATGAATTTACAGCAAATAAACAAATATCGCAAATCGTTACAAGAAAAAGCAGCCGACACCAACAATAACACGCAAAAAGAAGGAAACACGATAAAACGTGGACTTTTCTGAGTACAGTGGATGTAAGCAGTACAAACTTGTGCTGTACTGCGCACTGGAACGGAGCCACAGGTAATGCAGGTTAAGCACCAGGCTAAAAGGCAGCGACATGTGCACAGGTCGGTCGCCATTCTCTCTCGAGTAACTACAGTGACTGGCAATCTTGGTCAGTACACTCTGAGCCTACCCAACAAGTGAGTTGTCGTATCAGGTTCCGCCTGATTGCATGGTGAAGTGCATAGAAAACCTAAGACTGAGGAACAGGATAAAAACTAATCAAATGATGACATGTGCGATTTTCTCTCCATCAAATTTTCTTCGATAATGGAGGATTGATATGCCGCAAAAATTTTAATGACATTAGTGATGTTCTATCCAACATCGTTTGGTGATTGCGAGAAGGTGCGTCAGAGGGCAATCAAATCGGTCAAGACTTGGAACGCAGCAGCGAATCCATAGCAGTGCACTGAAAAGTTTGCACTCGCGCAAAATGAGCACTAACAAGTTTAAGATACATTCTGACTCGATGCTAAATGTCATCCAAATCAGGAGAGTGACAGCCGCCGCACATACAAGTTACGGCGAATCTCACCTCGTATATGATGAAGTTAATAGATCTGAAAGACAAACCATCGCATCGCGTATTCCTCAGCGCAGCACAAAGATGCATGACTTAGTGATTTTCTGTCCATCATCGTTTGGTGATTGCGAGAAGGTGCGTCAGAGGGCAGTCAAATCGGCGGTCAGACTTGGAACGCAGCAGCGAATCCATTTAAGTGCACTGAAAAGTTTGCACTCGCGCAAAATGAGCACTAACAAATTTAAGATACACATTCTGACTCGAAGGCGAAATGTCATCCAAATCAGGAGAGTGACATCCACCGCGCATGCAAGTTACTGCGGAATCTCACCTCGTATATGATGATGGTGCTGAGGCAATACATCTGAAAGACAAACCATCGCATCGCGTATTCCTCAGCGCAGCACAGGATGCATTCTTCATTTAATGTGCATTTAAATAAACTTATTTACAACATAGACCAATGATTCGCGAGCCCAGGGTCTGCCAATCGGCAGAGCAAATTACAATACGCCACGCTATGGTCTGTTTTCGCCCTCGCGCGGAAGGTAACCCATAGAAAAAAACACCGGTGTGCTCTGAATTCGAGGTGGGCAGAACATGTGCACCCCCCTCAACTCTACCTCCGCACCGAGAACCAATCGTGCTCAAGCATTACCCTCTAGTGCTCCTCAACAAAGGGGTCAAGAGGCTTGCCTAGTCCGTACACGATAAAGCCGATCTCGCGCAGCTTGGTGTGGTCCAAAATGTTGCGCCCGTCGAAGACAAAGGCGGGCTTGACCATAGAGTCGTACGCCCTCTGCCAGTCAATAACCTTAAACTCATCCCACTCGGTGATGATCGCCACGGCGTGCGCGCCGTCGCAGGCAGTGTAGGCATCGTCGACGGTGGAGAGCTGGGTCGGGTGCGGGTTCTGTCCGGCCGCGGTGTTGGGGTGGTCCCACTCAAACTTGGCAGTCGCCATGTCCTTGAAGATCTGCTCAGTCTTCACCTCAGGGTCATACACGCAGCACTTGGCGCCGTCGTTGATCAGACCCTTGCAGACGTCAATAGCGGGGGTCTCGCGCGTGTCGCCGGTATCCTTCTTGAACGCAAACCCGAGAACGGCAATCTTCTTACCGCTAATCGTGTTAAACATAGATCCAATCATGCGCTGCACGAAACGGTTCTTCTGGTAGTCGTTCATGATGATGACCTGGTGCCAGTACTCGGCCACCTCCTTCAGCCCCTCGCACTGGCATATGTACACCAGATTGAGAATGTCCTTCTGGAAGCACGAGCCACCAAAGCCGACTGAGGCGTTGAGAAATTTCGATCCGATACGCGAGTCCGTGCCGAGGGCACGAGACACCTGCTGCACATCCGCGCCTGTGGACTCGCACAACGCAGAGATGGAGTTCACCGAGGAGATACGCTGCGCCAGGAAGGCGTTCGCGACCAACTTAGAGAGCTCAGAGGACCACAAATTGGTGGTCAGGATCTGCTCGCGGGGGACCCAGTTGGCGTAGACGTCCACGAGCGCCGCAATGGCCGCGCGACCAGCCTCGCAGTCGTCGCGACCACCAATGAGAACACGGTCAGGGGCCTCTAGGTCAGGCACGGCAGTTCCCTCGGCCAAAAACTCGGGGTTGGAGAGGATGCTGAAGGTGACGCCGGGGTGCACGCAGTTACGCTTGAGGACCTTTTCGATGGCGTGGGCCGTCTTGACCGGGACGGTTGACTTCTCAACGACAATCTTGTTTGAGGTTGAGACGGAGGCAATCATACGCGCAGCTGACTCCCAGTAGGTCAGGTCAGCGGCGAAGCCGGCGCCAACACCGCGAGTCTTGGTTGGCGTGTTCACGCTGCAATGAAAGGCAGGGGTGAGCAAGCGAGTCAGTCGGTTACTGAAAGAGCTTTATGTTGGGACAGGCAATAGGTACGCAATCCCTACGCCGTCAAGCGAGAAAAACGAAAACCTAATTTGAGATTGAGATAGGAAAACTGACGACGAGCTCTCGTTCCGCTACGACCAGACAAGACCAGCCCCATGCAGTGCCATCCAATGCATTCCATGCGCCCGCGGCAAAGCATCCAAACGGTGAGATAGCCTGACCGTCAGTATAGGCTGGGTGGGTCACTGTGGTATCTAAACCCCGGTCAACTATCCGACACGTCGCGCGGGGTATCCGGTGTTTCACTACTACACAGCTGGCAAGGGCAGAGGACCGTCA
>JAPMLY010001681.1:62500-98590 GCA_026401115.1 Tetraselmis chui
AACCCACTCGCAATACTTCTTATTCGACTTGTTTTCTGTGACCTGTAAGAATGTGAAGCCTTTGAAACGGCCTTGGTGGAATTCATATTCTTCAAGAGGCTTTGGTGTGCACAGAGTCTGATCGCTTAGTTCTCCAAATGTCATTTGTTTCAATAAAGAAATTTTTTCTTACACGAAACGGGCGCGCTTCTGGCGAAAGCACGTGTCTTCCTCGTCGTCTATGCGATCGTCTCCACGGGTTTGTGGTGTCCGCCTGTGCACGTAAAACAAAGAAAGTAGAATTTTCACGTCCTCTTGCAGTGCATACCTCCTCGATGCACGATTGTATTCGACCACGGCCCGCCCGAAGAGCTCCTCTGTGAGAGAGGCGTACAGTTTGCCCTTGCTGTTGCGCCGGTTTGGATCGAAAGAGTTCAAACCAAACTCCTTTTGTATAGTCTCGCGCTCTTCCTTTGTGAAGTCCATAAGGTCGTCGAGCTTTTCTATTTTTTCCTCCAATAGGTCGCACATTTCCGAGTACCTTTGTTGCGTCACGTAATACTTAAAACGGGGGTTTGATAAAAAATCGAACACCTTGTGAACGACTTTGACTGCCTTCGCATCCCAGAACTTTTTCATGATATATCCCACCGTCCCAGGCGCAAACCGGTCTTTGAAAAAACATTTCCGAACCGACAACTTCTCTACTGATGTGAGCGGCTGGTTTCTCATTTGCATCTCCTTGAGTCTGTCGACCTCGCTCCACTCAATATCTGGGACTTTATCCCAATCGAAATGTCCGCTGGCAGCGAACTCGATCTCACTCTTTGTTGCTATGTCTTCGAATGCTTGTTCTGCGCTCTCTCCGATCGGCTGACCCGCCCGGTCCACGTCGATCACATGATATCCGGCTAGCCCCGCGTAATGTCGCAGTATGTCGCTCGATGTACTGTTGCGTTCGAACTCTGCGTACTTTTCCAGAACCTTGAACGCCTCCAGATTCTTCGAGCCGGACATCAGGCTGGAGTCGCCTGAGAAGACAACCTGGTGTTGCTTGTCCATCAGGTCCATAATTACCACCTCGTTGTCACGAAGTTTTCGAATGCGATAGGTAAACTGGATCAAGTCGCGGATGTTCAAAAAGATTGGCCTGAGCATGTACATTTTGTCGAAGTCGGCCCCCGCCCGGTCCACGTCGATCACATGATATCCGGCTAGCCCCGCGTAATGTCGCAGTATGTCGCTCGATGTACTGTTGCGTTCGAACTCTGCGTACTTTTCCAGAACCTTGAACGCCTCCAGATTCTTCGAGCCGGACATCAGGCTGGAGTCGCCTGAGAAGACAACCTGGTGTTGTTTGTCCATCAGGTCCATAATTACCACCTCGTTGTCGCGAAGTTTTCGAATGCGATAGGTAAACAGGATCAAGTCGCGGATGTTCAAAAAGGTTGGCCTGAGCATGTACATTTTGTCGAAGTCGGCCCCCGTGTAGCTGACGCCAACTGTAATACAACTGTTCGAAACAACGAGTCTCTTGCCTCGAAAAGCCTCCTCAGAGTTCCTCAAGCACCCCTTCACCTCATCGTCTTGTTCGCCGTAGAATAACAGACTGTCGCTGTCGGCCAGTCGCGCGCTCCCCGCGATTGTTTTGTGGAAGTCCACGATCGACATGGTCGCTTGGGACCTCTCGGCGTACGGGTAGAAAACCACGATATTTTTCCCCGCACGCAGGTCCCTCACAGCGAGGCTGATAATGTCCTTTATACGGTCGATGTTTTTAACACAACCCCCTCGCCTGTTATCCGTAATATTGATGTACTTCAACGTCCTTGTCGCGGGTGGATGATGCGACCCGAGGACACTGTGGTCGTCCCCCATAGCTTCCAGGAATTTCTTCGTCTTCTTCGTGATAAAAGCGTCCATAATCACAATCTTCTTGGCGGCTTGCCAGATGGAAATAAAAGCGTCCCAGTTCAGGCACAATCTGGTGCTGTGTGTCTCGCGGGAAAGCCAAGTGTTTGTGAACGACTCCCACTCGTCGATAAAAACAAAGTCGAACGGTTTCGCTCCCCGAAGGTAGCCAATTGACTCCCCTTGTACGATTAAGAAATCCTCGTCGTGCATCCTCCGTTTATCCTTCATGTTCAGGTACACTGCAGGAAATAACCCCACCTTTTTTGCTGGACCGGCTATGTCGCTCACGAGCGTCTTGCGGCAGGTGAGGATAAGCACGCGTTTTTTGGGGTTGTTTTTGATAATATCGAGCATACCGTTTGTCTTGCCCGCCCCCATCGGGAGAAACCACGCGTCGACCTTGGAGTCGGTAAGATCCTCCTTGTTGACGAAGTAACGTCGCCCCAGCCCCATCTCGCCAGCAAACACCTCGGGGAGTGTGAACTGTCTCGCCGCAGATTTTGTATAGTTATTCGGCTTCACGTCGTGATACCATCTGTGAGTGTTGAGTTGGCTATTTTCGAACGATATTCTCGGGTTGATCGTTTGGATTATCTGCATAATCGTGGCGTCTTTTATGAAGCGGTCCCCGGAGTCCCACTCCTTCCTGTATTTCTCAGCTCGATCGGCGGTGGTTATATCGCGGCCCGGTATTATGAATTCCAGGAATTCCTCGAAGGTTCCTCCGCGCGACTGGATCCACTTGAGGACGACATAACGAACTGTGCGGTCGAGGCGGTGCTCCCCCCCGTCGTGGTGGATCAGCGAAAGCGTCTCCGAACGGGGCGAGGTCATAATGTTCCATCCGGGCGGAACAGTCGCCACGAAGGATACAGGCGTAATCTCGGAGAGGTTGACCGATACACCTTGTCGGCGTTCCTCCGAACCACCCTGAATCTCGGGGACAACGCGAGGTACACCCCGAGGTTTAGCTCCCGTCGCGTCTTCTTTCAGAAACGTCGTGATGAAATGGTTTTCCTTGACGTCGTCCTCGATAACCGCCTGAATACGGGGGTCGGCACGCTTCGACTGCCCGAAAATCTTCATGAGCTGCGAGGTTTTCCCGTAGACCGCGGGGTCGAAGTCTTTGGTCTTGTAGAACTCGATAAAATCACGAAGGCTCTCGTGCTGCTCATTCCAGTTCGCGAAAACAATGTCGGGACAAGTGATATGATACGAGTGCTTAACCTTTTCGTGGCCGTCCCTCGTGACTGTAGCCACGCACCCCGAGATTGCGAGGCGAATCTCGCCGAAATGTTTGTAGACGATATCCTTGAGCTCCTGGAGGACTATCGCGGCCTCGTCTGCAGGTCGGTCGTAGGTCTCGAAGTCGAAGTACAGCTGACGCGGGAGGTCACCGAGGATCACATCGTAGAGGTGGCGGTTTTTTGCGGAGATCCGTAGAAGCTCGTCGGAGGACACGGGGGCGTAGAGACGAGCCCGCCCAGACGGGGGCTCCACACAAACGATGTGTTGCCCCGGCTGGCGCCTGTCGATCGCTGGTTTGAGCTTGTTGTCCCATAGGAGCTTGAGGTATGTCTTGGTGTAGGCTGTGTTGCGAGTGGTTGTCATTTGTCGTGTTTAAAGAAAAAAAACTCACGCTTCAAGACGCGCTGGTGTTTCCGGGGTTGTGATCTGGGGGAGCGTGGAGGCGTTTTTTTCAACCTTCTTGCGATGGTACCTCGCGAGGTTTTTTTGTTTCACAATTTCTTTGTTCTCGGCGTAGTAGCGCCTATTGGAATCACGGAAAAGTTCTGGGTGTTGTTTTGCGTATTGTGCTCCGCGAGCCAACTCACTTTCCCTGTTCTTACGATAATACTTGCGTCTGCTCGCCGCCTTGCTCTCTCTACGCTTTTCGTCGGTTAGCGATGGCATTCTATTATTATTCGTATAAGAAAAAACTCGCAGGGATTCAGGGCGCGCCAAAAAGTGATGCTAATTCTGTATACCAGAGAGAAACAGTATATACTGTATCCGCAGGATACGCAAGATTAGCATCACTTTTGCACAGGAAGGTACCCCGAAGGGGAGATCGGAGGGGCCTCTGGGGGGTTTCGGCCACCCCTGTTACAATATCCTGCGAGTATCGTTTAAAAATCATACAGACCCCCTCCGAAAACTGGACCCCCCAGTAGCGACTAGTCGCATGGCAGCGAATTCCAATCGCATACCGGTACAAATCCACCGTTTCATCCAGTACTTTATTCATTTACATCGATAGCGACTAGTCGCATGGCAGCGAATTCCAATCGCATACCTGTACAAATCCACCGTTTCATCCAGTACTTTATCTATTTACATCGATAGCGACTAGTCGCATGGCAGCGAATTCCAATCGCATACCTGTACAAATCCACCGTTTCGCGCGATATTTTCATTACATGGCAGCGAATTCCAATCGCATACTAACTAAGTACGCGGTAGCCGCCGCGGCCGCCCTCGCTCGTTTAACGGGGGGTTCCCGTCGTATTCCGGGTATCTCTTTTCATAGTACCGATCCAACGCTTTCCTCCGAAGTTTTTCATGATCTTCCATATAGTAGAGCCGTTGTCGCGATCGCTCCTTCACGCGTCGCGAGTATTCAAGCTCGCTTTCACAGTGCGTCGGCATTGTCGATACAGGAGGTATTATTTTCAACAAGAAAAACCCATGTTAATCCTCGGTCGCATTCGGCGGTCTTCCCCGAAAATAGCGGGTCGTCATCGTCGGAGAGTGTTTGAAGCGATCTGCGATTCGCCTGATGTTCGCTTCGCTTGGATTATTTCCGAGAAGTTTCGTGATCCACGAGTGGCGAATCACGTTCACGCCGATGTTTGGGTGGCCAGCTGCTTTGAAGGTCCTCGAGACTCGTGTGCCGACCCCCCTTTTGAACAGTTTTTTTCGGGGATTCTTCGATAGCGACGAGTCGATCAGCTTGCTTTGTTCCGAAGTTAATGTTAACTCGTACGGGGGGTGTTCCTTGTCAGTCTTGAAGCTTTTTATAACAAGTCTTTTGGTCCTCGGGACGTAGTAGTTTTGTAATTTTTGTTGCTTCGCCTTGCGTTCGGATTCAACGACCGAGATGTCCCCGAGATCGTCGCGGATACCAGCAAGCTGAACTTGAAGCATAGCCTCGATGAATTTTGGTCCGTCGCCGAACTTCTTGCGGACATCGTCTAAAGCCCTCTTTATACGATCGATCGGCATAACCGACCTTGTCTCGGTTTGCTCGATAGCTTCGGCTTCCGCGGCCTTGATCGCTAGGATCATATTGTCGCGGTATACTCGATGAGCTTCTTCTCCCAGAGCTCTTTTAAAATCGGGCAAGTATTTCGCCGAGGTCGTTAAGATGCACAGTGATTTTTTCAAACTCGAATCCTTCGGGTACCGTTTTCGTAATTTCGCGATAACCGTGTCGGTGTCTCGAAGGCAATCCACAAAATCATCTCTATCGCCGCACCCCGTAGTCTCCCCGATAAGTCGCATGCCATCGACGTATTGCTTCACGGCACTGTCCGATAGCGTCTTGGGGGTTCCGTCCTTTTTCTGCGCAGGGTTCCCCGAGGGTGTAATTTGTTGCCTGCCGACGATACCTTCGATCATGGTCATGACATCTTGCAGAGACATCCCCGATTTTCCGGTCTTCTTTTTGGTGACACCACCCTTCTTCTTGGTGGGACCATCCTTCTTCTTGGTGGTGGTTTTTCCCGAGGGCTTGGCCTTCGCCGTCTTGAGGAGCTCCCCGAGTTTCGGCAGGGCATCTCGTACATGGGATTCGCTCGGTTCCGAGGATTCCACAACGGAATCATTGTCGATGAAAATATTCTCGCCGGTTGATTGGATACACGGTTTCGAAGCGCGACACACAACGGGACGCATGGTAAAATCGATGGGGGCGAGTTTGGCGTCGGCCCTAAGTTTGTTCACATCGGCGTGCGATAGTCCCCATTTGTCGAGGGTGGTTTGTCGCGGAATACTCCCCCCCACGATACGCTGGATGACCTTGTTGCGAGATTTAGCTTCCAGGATTCCGGGGCGAGCGCGACGAATGCGTTGGTAGAGAGTGATGTCAGCAACCAATTTTTTTATCCCCACAGATATTTTTTCCGTCGTATGAACACAGCGCTGTTTTGAACGCAGCGATGTTTTGAACGCAGCGTTGTTTTGAACGTAGAGTTGTTTTTTTGAGGAAGACATTTTTTGGAAACACCCAAGAAATGTTTGCTTTAAGCCCTTGACAGTGGGTGTGTTAGAACCCGATATACATCCTAGTAGTAGTTTGAGTTTTTTTGTTGTACACATAGCTGCTTAAAACGGTCGGGCGCGCCCCTCCGGTTGCGTATATGTCGCACATAAGGTCTAACTTTAACAAAGCTGGGTACACGCTTCCCGACAATGTGATGTTTGAAGTGTTGAAGGAATATTTTTGGGTGAAATTGTGGGCCCCCAGTATTCCTTGAGGCTGAGATGCGTAAAAAACTACCTCCTTATTGAGATTACCGTCTTCCTGAATTATCTTCAATACAAGACGAAGATTCGTGTACACCGTATTCTCATTAGTATAAAGGAGTGTGATAATTGACGATGACTCGTAAATTTGGATATCCGTAATGGTAAATGTGAATTCGACATATGTTGTTGATGGGATTTCGAGGGCTGCGGTACTCATTAGGTTGTTAACTTGATCTTGTAAATTATTTACTGTTTGCAACAAGTCCCCGACGATACCTTGAGTGTAAGTTACTGCCGCGTCCACGCGCCCTTTGGTCGCAGCGTCGGAATCGAGTACGGGCTCGGCTAAATCAGTTATCCGGTTCGATTTCATCGACAATATGGCATCGGATATGTTAACTTTCTCCGTGTCTCCTTCTTGTGCAAAATCATAGCTGATGCGCGGAATTAATTTGTCAACATACTCTTTGTTTACCGCGTCTTCCGATAGAATAGGATCTCCTACATCCCTGATTCTGCCCCCTCGTACACTAGTAACACCAATACCAATATAAAGCTTATCCGGTATGATCAAAGACTTGGCGCGTATATGCCATTCCTTATCTACCATTCCAAGCATCACCATTTCGTTTTCCGGGACTAAAGGGGAACGACATACATTGTGTCCAAGGGGGATGCCTTCAGGGTCGAACTCGAAACGGGGTTTGTCATCGCCCGTTATCAACCCCCAAGGGATCGGTGTGTCTAGAAACCGTTGGTCAACGTACGCCTTGTTCGTCGCGTCGCTCCCTATCTCGGGAAATCCCACGTTCTCGATTTTTTTTCCGCTAGCCCGTATAGCGTCCATTCCGGCATAGAATGCCGGGCCAGTAATAGTTTCCGTGACAATGGAGTCTGTGACAATCGTCGAGAATTTAACTTCCCTTGCGTGGATCTCTTTCCACCGGTTTGCAATACTGCCCAATACGAACTCAGCATCTCCGTCGGGGAACATGTGTCCATCCACCTCGACGCCGTCATCGTCGTATTTAAGCCGCGCCACCGTGTCCCCGTCAGAATTCTTAAACCGGATATCGTTGTACAAATCGATATTATCAGTGACTTCCAAGTCTTCGAAGAAACCGTCCTTGGAGTAAACTTTATCCCACCGCTGGCTTTCACTTCCCAAATCATGGAGCTCGTTTATATTGGGTAGGAAGTGTGCCGATATCTCCAAGGCGGTGAGGTCGGCGAGGGGCTGTAGCACCACAAAGCCCGACGTGGATGGGTGCTTGAACAGGGCAATGCCCGTATACAAAACGTTCGCATCCACCTCCCCCGCGTACACGCCGAGACCGTGGATGGACCCCCATTGTGCGGTAGTGGATCCAAGGCTTTGGTTATTGCTGGGATTCATTGGCGCGTCCACGAAAATGTTTCCATCCGACATGCTAGCCGTGGGCGTCTTCGGGTCCCCTGTCCGTAACGCCTCCCACGAAACGTCGGCAAACTCCGGCTTCCCCGTCAAATCGTCATATGAGCCGCTGAAAAAAGTGGGTTTGTTGGAAACGTTGCCCCATGCAATTGTACCCGGCAGCTCCTCCCCCAAGTCGTTGTTAAATTCTGATAGATTGACCGTTCCTTGACTCGGCCGCACCCACTCCGGCTTTCCGGATATGTCGGACCACTCGGATGCGCCGTCCGCACCGCCCGGACCTGCTGGGCCTTCTGGCCCCGCAATACCTTGGGGGCCTTGGAGACCACGCTATCCTTGCGGGCCTTGCAGTCCTTGGGGTCCCTCGGGTCCTGCTGGGCCGCCTTCTGGGCCTTGTGGACCGATTTCTCCCGTGTCTCCCTTTTCGCCAGATGGGCCTTGAATACCTTGTGGGCCGGCTGGGCCTTGGATACCTTGGGGGCCAGCTGGGCCTTGGGGACCTGGGGGGCCCCCCTCGGGCCCTTGGGGACCAGGTGGTCCTTCGGGACCTTCCGGACCTTGGGGGCCCGTGAGGTCCTCAATACTCGGCCTATCGGTCAAGTCGTTGAACGAGCCGCTGAAGAAGGTAGGTTTGTTCAACACGTCAGCCCACTCTACATCGTCGGGCGTCAAGGAGAGGTCGTTGTTGAACCCCGAGAGATTGACGCTCGCTTGGCTAGTGGCAACCCATGTCGGTTTGTTCAACACGTTCGCCCACTCCACATCATCGGCCGTCAAAGACAAATCGTTGTTGAAACCCGAGAGGTTGACGTCCCCTTGGGTTCTTGTCACCCACGTCGGCTTATCGGATATCTCGGACCAAGAGGACGCGCCGTTGAGCCCGGGGTCACCTTGGGGACCTTGGGGATCCGTGAGGTCCTCAATACTCGGCCTATCGGTCAAGTCGTTGAACGAGCCGCTGAAGAACTCGGGTTTGTTCAACACGTCGGTCCACTCCACGTTGTCGGCCGTCAAAGTCAAATCGTTGTTAAATCCCGAGAGATTGACGTCCCCTTGGGTGTCCGCCACCCATGTGGGTTTGTTGGTTATATCGGCCCACTCAGACGACCCGGGTGGGCCTTGGGCACCGTCCTGTCCGTCGGCACCGTCCTCTCCGTCCTGTCCGTCCTGTCCGGGCGGGCCAGGTGGTCCGACGGACCCAGAGAGAGGTGGTTTGTCCGTCAAGTCGTTGTAGGACCCGGTGGTGGCCACGGTGGCAAGGTCGGGGAGGTCATTCAAGTCGTTGTATGACACCGTCACCGAATCGCCCTCCAACAAGACTCGTCGCGACGTACCATCCGCATCTTTGACCGACACGGTATCTGCGTAGACGTTCACGAAATGCCCCTCAAGCCACGGTTTTGTCGTCGCGCCAATCCTTTGAAATGGGTTGCCGGGGTCCGGTTCGTGCGGGATCATGTCGCCGTTCACAACGATTCCGCCGTTGAAGGTCGCCTCATCGATGTGCTCAAGGGAAACGGTTGTCGGGTGCTCGTATTCCACGAGACTCAACGCATACTCAAGGATATCCTCCAAACTGGTTTCGACCTCGACGCCTAGAAAACTCGTTACGACGATGTTGGAGAGGTCGGGGACCGTCAACCTGTCCACGGAAAAGTCGGTCTTCTCGCTTGAAGGAATATAGGCAGAAACATCAATCTCGTCGATGCTGTCCTGCAACTCTTGTAAAGTGTTACTCAAGCTCGTGCCATTCAAATTGATGTCCTCAGCGAAAACCGTCTTCCATTCGTTCGTTTCGCTACCGAGCGAGTGAATCGGTCCCAACACCGGAATCGTCGTCGGTAAGAGCGAGGCGCCCACGGATATGTCGGTATCAAACCCGATCGCGGTGATGTTGTCGGTGCGAATATTCGACGCGCTGAACTCGTCGGCAAATCCAGCCACCGTGTTAGTGAGGCCGGTTAGGTCCGTTGTCAGCCCCTCGATGTTCGAGTCTTGTCGGTCATTTTCCACCTCCTCCTCCGTCACCCGGGCCGCTAGCTCCCGGTACAGGGATTCGATTTGGGTTAGGTCCACTTCCACCTCCCGACGCCCGTTGAGTTGCAGCGGCGCCGACGCTTTCCGAGACTGATTCATCGCTGCTATTTCTAATAAAAGCTATTTTAAGCGTGGCTGTAAATCGTCCGCCATTGAGATCCACGGTTCGACCGTCATCGTCGCTTAGCCGAATGCTAACATAACTTAGGTACCGATTAAAAACGTCCACGAAGGCGTCCGAGCTGAAGTGGTCAATTTCATTGAATTGTGCCGAGCTTGGGATCTTCGCGAGAATGTCGCCGACACGGCGAGTCCTTGGATCGCGGTTTTGGGTGAATAAATTTGTATGAACGAAGACGCTGCTCGTTCGCGTCAAGTCCACGATACGGCTTGCGACGAGTCTTAACGCGAAGTCGTCGGACACACATGCCGATGCCCCAACATCCAGCCCGAGGAGACGTTGGCACGTTGTTCCCGGCTTAATAACCATTATCGTCTGAGTGTTTTCCGTTCCCTCAAACGTGAGCCGGTTCGTGTTCTCGTCATAACTAACCACGTATCCATCGAGCCGCCCATCATTGAGGTAGACAACGATGTCATCAACCGACCGGTTACCGTGTGGGAGTTTGATGGTAACATCACCCTGAGGGATATCACCACCGTCGTCATAGGCGAGAACCAACGTGTCGTTCCCTTCAAAAATACTATAGTAAGTGTGCGGGAGCCAAGCATTCAACAACCGCATTTGAAGCGTGTGGCCTAAGGGTACGGTGATAGGATCGAGCAAAGAGAACACGTGTGTGCCGTCGTCAAGCGTCGCGTCGGCGTATTCCGTGTCCAAAAACAATTGTTGTAACATCATTAAACGATATCGAAGAAAAACTGTTGGGTATGACTGCTAAGTGTTTGTGATAGCTTTTCCCGCTTCTCGGCTTTCGCTTGTCTGGCGCGTTGGAGAGCGGCCTTCATCTTCTCGCTTGCTACTCGTTTACTTTTTGTAGGGACGGGCTTCGCGTCAAGGCTCTCGTCGGCCTTTTGATCGGTTTTGTCGGCCGAAACCTCTCCACCAGCCACAACGCTCCCCCCAACATCGCCAAGTACCTCAGGATTGGGGTGCTTTGAGTCGTCTCCGTCACTGTCATTGCCACGTTCGAGAGAGTTTCTTCCCATCTCATTTATTTCTGCCATAGAAAATAAAATAGAGCGATGACGTCTAGTGTCTCTCTGCTCGAGTCCATTGAATCGCAGGTTGTTCGTGGTGACGCGATTTCGTCTTCAAGCGCGAGTACGCCCTCTCCGATAGATCCCCAATTGCTTGCTCAGACCTCGAGCTATGGGACCGTCGATTGGTGGAAGGAAAACTACAGCGGGTTCGGGTTTAGCGACGAGCAATACCAAGTTTTGGAGGCGGTAACATGGGGTGTCTCTCCAAAAGAAATCCGACGATATTATAAGAAGAAGAACGCAAAATGCGGTTTATCGTCGAAAAGCGATCGAAGTTCACAATAAACCCTCCAGCATTTCTTTGCGATAAAAAAATTCACGACCAAGTGGTCGACCCCCTACCAAACCGCCCGTTTTTTATGGCGATTATCGGGTCCGCGGGCACGGGCAAAACGTCCATGCTCGTCAACTTATTGTCTAGCAAACAAGCGTATCGCAAGGCATTTCATCGCGTCCACGTCGTTATGCCATCTCACAGCGTCGCGAGTTTGAAGCGGAACATCTTCAAGAACCATGATAGGATGTATGACGAATTGGATATCGGTATAATGGATGGTATTCGCGAGGCTGTGAAGGAATCCGCCGAACAAGAGAAAAACAGCTTGCTTGTCCTCGACGACGTCACGGCCTCTTTAAAAGACAACGAGATCCAACACATTATGCGCGATTTGATTTATAACCGGCGACACTATCGGCTAAGCATCATCATCCTCGTTCAATCTTACAACGCGATGCCATTGGGAATCCGTAAGACCTTGTCGCATTTTCTCATGTATAAGCCGCGGAACAAGAAGGAAACGACGGCGATATTCGAGGAGCTCATAGCATTGCCCCGGGAAGAGGCGGACGAGGTTATGCGCTTCGTGTTTGATCGACCCTACGCCTTCATGTTTGCCGACACTGGCACCGGGGACCTTTATAAGAATTTCGACCGTATAGGTAAACACGATGCCGCGACGGAAAACCAAAACCTCGAAACCGACGGCGGGTAAGAAAGGGACACGTAAGCAACCACCTCCCCCAAGACCTCGTAGGCGATTTGTTAACCGCAACCAAAACGTGCGAGTGAACGTCGTACAAACCGTCTCAAATGGCGGCCCCACACCGGAAACTCAATCGGAGCCTTTCACCCGGGGATGGACCATGGGGATTTCCGCGCCACCCCCGCCGCCACCGATGCCGCCGCCGATTATTATTCAGCAGCCGATACCACCCAGTTTGCAACAACACGACCCTTTTCAACACGCGAGAGAACCTATTACCCACGTCAAAAGAGAGCTGCCACATTCCATACCAGCGGCCGACCCCCCCGCGATGGAGGCCACAAACCCGAGGACATGGGACCAACGACCCTCCACTTCGTCGAGTCCACCCTCGGGTGGAGACACCTTCGCGAACTGGGGACGTTCTTTGCAACAACAAGTCGCCGACTCTCAGATCGTAACAACAAAGGAACTTCTGGACTTTGCTAAGGAATTTGGTATCAAAATCAGACCCGGACTAAGGAAGTCTGGCAAAGAAACATTGGCCCGCTATATCGATGGAGAATTGGCAAAAGGGAAGTCGCCTATGAAAAAATAAAATCCGTATCCGTACCCTAGCCAACTAGAGGAGAACCCCCAAGATGCCCCTCGGTCCCTCCTTCGGAGGTCCCCCTCTGTAGCAAAAACACGGTTAATTTTGCGTATCCCGCGCGCAACAGTATATACTGTTTCTCTCTGGTACGCAAAATTAACCGTGTTTTTGGGCCCCCGAAAAGTGCACGGATGTACGAGGAATGTACGAGGAAAAACACACGCAAAACATTAAAATCTGAACATATAGTATTAAAAAATGAGACTTGGACGATTTATCGGCGAAAAGCTTCATAAACTGAGAAGTATCGGACAAAAGGTGGCTCACGGCGTTCACTCCGTCGGCAGCAAGCTCGGCGGGTGGATGCTTTCCGCGGCTGCGCCGGTAGCCGCATTCAATCCTGTTTTGGGCGCCGGTTTAGCCTCGGCGGGCGCGATAGCTACGGGAATCGGGGGATTAGCTGGCGGGGTTGAAGGAGCTTTAGACACAGGGAAAGTCAATCTCGACAACATGAAGGGACACGTTGGAGCCATACGAACGGCATACGGACAGATGCGACGCCCCGGTTCAAAACTTGAGAGAGGCTAACATTTTTATCTGATTTGAAACTATAAATAAAACAATGCAGAACGAAGGCCGCAGCTCTCTCAGCGATTCATTCGTTTACGGAAACAAGCCCAAGGCCGCTCCCGCGAGCAAATCGAGGGTTCACATTTTCCCTGAGAACGGAACTTCCGGGTTTAATCCCGGAAACACGATAAAATTCGTTCTTCCCACCGGAAATCGCGGAGAATACTTGAACACACGCCAGAGTTACCTAAAGTTCCGGCTGCAAAATCTCGACAGCACGGCGACAAACAAGCTGACCCTTGACAACTCGGCGCACGCGGTCATTCGCTCGCTAAAGGTCTCCGCATCCGGTGGGGCCGGCGGGGGTGTTCTTGAACATATCGAGGAGTATAACGCTTTGTTTCACGCACTTCTCGACGTATCGGGCGACGCAAACCAAGTGACTTACGCAGGCACGATTGCGGAGGGATTCGGCCAAGAAATCGATGGTAACTCATCCCGGGTGTTTTGTATCCCGCTGATGAGCGCGGTTGTCGGGAGTATGCAGCAGAAATACCTCCCGGTAGGTGCGATGGCTAGAACTCATCTCACATTGGAGCTAACCCTCGGAGACCAGGAGAAAATCCAGGATGCTAATCGTCTATGGGCGGTGAAGGACGTCGAGTATGTTGCCGAAATGATTCATCTCGACCCGATGGTCGACCGGGAACTTTTGGCGGTGAACAGCGGCGGTATCGTCGTCCCTTTCAGCACTTACTCCCAGCACCGATGGATTGCGAGCAATGGTTCGGGGTCGATGTCCATGGCATTTTCCTCGCCGTACAAATCGCTGAAAACTCTCATCGCAATGTTCCGGAAGGACGAGACGAGTTATGTCGCTAAGCCGTACGTGACGAAGCGCACCAACCCGATCGGTGACACCGGAAGGTACCAGTTCACGATCAACGGCGTCCTCACTCCATCGAAGCCCGTGGAGAGCAACTCGGAGGCATGGGCCGAAGTGATGAAATCTTTCCACGCGTATGGTTCCATCGATCACATCGGGAAGCTCACAGTCGTCGATTGGACAGCTGGAGAGGGAAAGTATCTCATCGGGTGCGATTTGGAAAGTCAAAGCCACAAGAGCATGTTCTCGCAGAACGGCGTGGACGTATCGACATCGGTTTCTCACCTCACCGTTCAGTTCAACGCGCAGCTAACGACGAGTCTTACCGTGGACGTGTTCTCGCACTACGACTCGTTCCTCGTGGTCGGTGCCGACGGTCTCGTGAACGTTGCGTATTAGAACATTTGTATTCCCTTAGTATCAAATGGTCGCGCGCCAAAGGATCGTTGTTAGCTCGCAAGAGCGCATTAGAGGGGAAAAATATTCTTTCACGGTTAGCACACCAACCTTTCAAAATGGATCCGGTTTCCAAGGACATCCCCAAGTTCGCTTTGCGTTGGAGTGGTGCACACCAATCACCGGGTTTGTTGTTTTGGAGCCCGACCCCCTTTCGATCATGTTGTGCTCACCGTCGATCCAAGAATCAAACTCATATAAGAGCTGGAACCCCACGAACAACGACTCGGTTTTAGCTCTTTTACAGGCTTGGCGTGGCGACAATGTTTTTGGTGAAATGGCGGATTCCTCGTACGTCCAAAGCAACATTTGCGCCGGAATTTGCGACGGGTCGCGGTTGGTACGCGGGGACATGTCGTTCTACCTCCTCCAAGGTCCCACGGAAAGCCGAACGAGCGTAATTCCATGGACTCCCATTGTCATAAACGACTACACCTTCAGCCTCGTTTTCTGGGTTGAAGAGCCCGAGCGCAGCCTTTATCCACCTTTCTTCCACGTTTGGATAGCGGCCAGCGGCCCTAACGATAGGGTTCCCATCGACTTTCGCACGTTCCGGATGGATCGCAACGACGACTCCAAGTGGCAAGTCGCGGTCTCACATTGCTCGCTGATTTACCTCAACGGCTCGCAAACGTATGGGCTCGCAATAACGAGCAAAACCTTGGTCGACGACCCGTACCAAGGCCTAAGCGTCCTCGGATTTCTCCCGGGATCGCGCGCGCAGGACGCGTTGAGCTACGTGGGTCAAAAGCTCACTCTGAAAGGGGTGAACGAAGACACAGTGGGAATTCCGATCCGGCGACCCCTTGACAACGTGGGAGAGATCGACCTTCAACTGCGGGACGCGACGCAGTTTAGCGAGCTTACTGATGGCGAGACGAGTGCGTACGTTATTTGTCTAACCTTCTACCAAATACCCGACGAATCATGACCTTCCGTCATACTCTCGGAACGACGAGATTCCCTGGGAGTATTCTGCGCGAGGAACTCAATGAGGGCTTTGTTGAGATCTTTTCGGAACAATCCGAAACAAACGGAATCCTCGACGCCGACGAGGACGCTACACCCCCGGAACTTGTGGAAAGCTCGATCGAGGTCACCCCCACCGACGCTTTCAGTGTCACCATCACACTTTCTTTCTTCGATACTTAATAAATGCCATTCGTCCAAACGAATCTGCGGTTGTCGGACACGAACCGACCGGATGTAACCACCTACCTCCCGCCGTGGAACTACCTCATGGGATTCACCACGAGCATCCGGCAGAATAGCATCGGGAACACGGTGAATGACCCCCGCGGGATTGCAAGACTCGACGTGATTAGCGGGGTTGACACAACGCCAGGGACGCTTTTTCTCCGACGATATCAAAATGAGTGACGACAGTGACATTGTCGTTCAAGTGGATAACCCTTTGCTCGAGAAGTGGCGCACGCACGCGAAAAGACTCAAACACATGCACCAAAAAGCTTACTCCCTCTTCAAGGGTCGCTCGGACATGTCTCTCTTCACGACGGTGGCGCTCAGCCTCGGAGTCGGTTGCTTGAACCTCTCATACGGTATCGGACAGCATTCGGCTACTACACGGGTCCCCGCGATCATTAGCGGATGTTTGTCATTAGTCAGCGGGTCGGTGTCGGCGTTGAATAGCGGGCTCGAGTGGCCGAGCAAAGCCGAGCGTCACGATAACTACGCGTCGCGGTTCGGGGAGGTGGTCCGGGACATCAACACAGAATATACTTTGCGCCACCTCCAAGACGCCGAGTACGCTTCGGAGGGCGACTTTATAAGGCACATGTCCACGGAGATGAACCGACTCGAGGAAAGCGCTCCGAACATTCCCGGGTGCATCGAAAAATCTTACTCAACCACAAATAAATGAGTGGCGTGACCGAAGTACGGCTTTACCGAAACACCGTCGACGAAGTTCCGACGGAGTACACCAATGTCACCGCTTCGGTACTAAACTCGTCGACGAAAAACCACGCTACCGGCGTCAAAAGGTACTTGAATGGCGTCACCACGGTGGACGGGCTAGACCCCGAAACCACCTACTACTTTTGGGTGGAGCTCATCGATGCCCGCGGAAATACGGATGGCCCGCAGCCGATCGGGAGTCACACGACGAGGGCCCTCCGAAATATTGTCCCATTGCTTTCCTCCGCAGACGACGAGGGGTATGTTGTAACGTGGTCGTCTCAATGGCGTACGGGGCAAGAAGGGTGGCGGGTATTTGACCGAATTAACAATGCTGATACCGGAGGATGGGCCGCTGGAACAGATGCGCCCTTACCAAATTGGGTAGCCATTGAGCTTCCTGAGCCTAAGAGGGTTGTAGGATTCCGAATTTGGACGGTTGATGTTTGGGACAACTTTAGAATTATAACGTTCGAGATTCAAGGACGCAACGGGGGTGAAGATCCATGGGACGTGCTCGGCGAATACACCAACATATCATACGTCACGGTAACACCAAGCGAGAAAGAGTCACATCCTCAGTTTCAAGAGGATATAACGGCAAGTGACAGCGGGAACGCACACATGTTCGAGGCGAATTTGACAAGCACCGGCACGTACAAGTACTATAGAATTATTACGAACACCTTGGACACCGGAGGACTAACTGTTACTATGGGCGAGTGGGTGCTATTGGGCTAAGCGACTACCTCCTGTCTCGCTAAGTTTTCCGAGGGATTTAACCGCGACTACCGCTAGCGATCTTCAGGGAGGACCTGGGGGCGCGCCCCAAGATGCCCCTCGGTTTCCTGTCCATCCCCTTTTTTCCCTCTTTAGCAAAATGACTGCTAATCTTGCGTATCCCGCGCGCAACAGTATATACTGTTTCTCTCTGGTGCGCAGAATTAGCAGTCATTTTGGGCCCCCCGAAAATTGCACGGATTCCATCGCGAATTACAGCGTGGCGGCGCGACACGTACGGGTACCTGCGACCAACACACCATCAAAGATCAGTACGAAAGTACTGGTTAGTAGCGATTATCGCGGAATAATAATTGCATCGGACCAGTACGTACAGGTGGCGCAGCACATGACAGGTCAGCAGCGATTATCAGGGAATAATATTTTTGAAATATCGGTACGGGTACGGGTACCGCTGGGGCCCGACGCATACCGAGGGTCACCCGCGATTATCGGGGACAATCAAATGGTGTATAATAAATTACCGCGCGAACTACCGGTCACTCGCGGTTATCGGAGCAATTTCGTCGGGACCCTCGCCGAGGCACCGGTCACCCCGCGATTATCGGGGACAATCAAATGGTGTATAATAAATTACCCGCGCGAACTATCGGTCATCCACGGTTATCGGGGACAATCAAACGGGTATATCAACCGGTAGCGATTATGGCGTATTTTTTACCGGTCAATTACCGGTTAATTTTAAATTTAAATTACTCATAGGTAATCAAACGGTGTATTGAAGCGGTAGCGATTATGGTGTATTTTTTACCGGTCAGTTACCGGTTAATTTTAAATTTAAATTACTCGTAGGTAATCAAACGGCGTATTGAAGCGGTAGCGATTATGGTGTTGATTTTTACCGGTTAAATACCGGTTAATTTTAAATTTAAATTACTCGTAAATAATCAACCGGTGTATTGAATACGGTTTTTTGTAATTTTTGAAATAAATTTATTTCAGTTTTGACATGTCAGATATAGGAATATATTTATGGAATTGTAGTATAATTGTAGTATAATTGTAGTATAATTGTCATTCATTTTTGTCCTATATCCAAAAGTGACCTTTTGTAATCACTCGTGACTCTTAGCAGCTGCCGTCATGTGCTAAGAGTCACGCGTGTTGATTACGAGACTTTTCTGTCATTTTCGCGAAATATATGAAATTTCTTACAATTTCAAAAGTGACAAGCCCCAGCTGATAACCCAGCTGAACCCTGATAATAAACCCTTCACAATTACAGCAGTACAATTTAGGTTTTTACTAATTAGGGTTTTTCATATATTTAGGGTTTCACACTGGAGACGAAAGGGGGGGGATGGGAGGGGGGGGAAGATGAGGGGCATAACATGTGGTACAGGTACAGCAACTTCATCGCGATGGTACCGCATACCGTACGGTACCCGTACTGTGTTGGAAAATGACGTGTATAATCGCAGCACACTTCATGAATAATAAAATTGCAGTATTCTCGCGCGGTATTTCACGATGATCGCTTGTTCCCGCTTGTTCCCGCGCTTGTTCCCAATTTTGAATCGCAACTTGGGAACACCTTTTCACGACATTCCTACGTCATTTTGAATCGCACTTCCAGTTTTCAACATAGTTGTTCCCATGTTCCCAAGATTTTCCATAAATTCGACGATAACGAAATCGAAGTCGGGGTAATAACCGCGTGCGGTCTTTTCAAAAGTGTTTTGAAAACTTGTAGAGCCGGGAACACCGGGAACACCGGGAACACCGGGAACGCTTTTCTCGCGCGACGGTGGGCGTGACTCCCCGCAGTACTTTAGCAGAACATACCGTGACTCTCAAACGCACGCAGTCACGTGATCACGCAGCACGAGAACGATAGTAGTTTAGTGTAGAACATACCGTGACTCTCAAACGCACCCGCGACAGTACTTTAGCAGAACATACCGTGACTCTCAAACGCACCACTACTACTCAAGTGCCCATCTTGCATTGCGATCCATCGAACGGCGACACGCCCTCCTTGATCTCAGCCCAACAACACCCACTTTCCGGCGGATACATGTTCACCGGATACTTGTGTGTTTGTGAACAAGCGATAGTGTTTATAGTTGCCGGGGCTTGTCAAATATGTTTCGAATACGTACACCTCACCCGTTTGACTGGAGTCCAAATCCTCACGGTATAGAGGGTTTGACGCTTTCTCGCTTTCTGTGATTGTGGTGTATGATATGCTATTGTATTCTCCTAGAGTTTCCCATGAACCATCAATGCCCTCATTGCTTCCTTGAACCTCAAATGTTAAGAGTAAGTTGCTCCAATACATCCACAGAAAGTTCGACCAAAGCCGGAATCCGACTACCCTCTTTGCCTCGGGAAGCTCGATGGCCAACCAATGTGGTTTTGGATCGCTTGCCGAAGCCCATCCTCCCGACGCCGAATCATTGCTTCGGTTAAATGCCCGCCATCCGGATTGGTCAGTACTCCATGCGGATGACCACGTCACTACACGCCCTTGGTCGTTAGCAGAGGATAATGCGGGCACTATGTTTTGTAATAACGACACGGTGTAATCATACCTTGTCGATGAGCCCCCCCCACCGTTATATTGTCGCACCGTGTTGACAAGCAATCCATTTCTGCGAATCAAAATGCCGGGGATTTGATCATCGGGTCCCCATCGAATCGTGAACGTTGGGTTTGTGGCGCCCGTGTAATCTATCACGCTCCATAGTCGTGTGCCCAATACAGCTTCCGGGAAATTGATATTTTGTATGGGCAAAACTTCCCCACCGAGGTACCGCGCGGCATCTCGGCCTATGAACATGTCCCCGAGCTTCCAGTTGCTTGCCGCCTCGATGTTTCCACTTGTCACGGGGAATGTACAAGTAAGGCGAGAAGCCCCCGGGCCCAACGTCGTATTCGTCGTTTCCTCATCCACAAAGAACTCCCAAATTGTGGGCTCGGGGATCGTGTAGGTTACAATGTTGAGAAAGGACGTGTTTTCGGAGCCGCCGTTTGCGGTTTCAGTGTACACGGGGATCCCGTTACGACGAATCTCTATACCCGGCGTGTTCTCGGGAAGCGCCCACGTGGCGATGAAGGTGGGGGCGCGTGTGTTCCCCACATCAGTTATGGTCCATAAGTGTGTCCCGACACGACTCAACCCCGGTATTACGACGGCGTCGAGGTTCCCGCTGTCAAGTACATACGACTCAGGGCTGCTTTCGTCATCGTTCTCGACCCTCCACATGCCGTTCATATCAAGGTTTGTCTCCGTTGCGTCGAATGAAGCGTAGAGCCGGAACACGCCCGCTCCGGCAGCGCCGTTGTTCGCTGGTGGCACCGCGACGTAGAAATCCCATATTGCAATATTGGGCATTGCATAGGTAATCGTGTACTGCTCGGGCAAACTACTGTCCCCTTGGTTTTGCAAGTATGTGTACAATGGTATCCCGTTCCTTTTGATTTGAATTCCAGCAGTGTGCTTGGAACGATGCCACTGAATATTAAACACAGGCGATAAGCTCCCGCTATGATCGCTTATGGACCACATACGCCAACCAACCGTGTTATTGACCGAATAAAGAGTTGACGCCTGCGAAGAAGCATCACTAGCGGTTGTCAAGTCTTCTGGAGTAGGGAGCCTTGTGTTTTGAGAATAGAGAAGCCACCCCGCGGGTAGTTCAAGATTGGTCGGTGTCACTCCGAATGAACTTGAGACCGTGTACAAAAATATCCACACGTCGCTACTTGGGACAGCTACACTAAATTCCCACACCGTGGGCGGCTTCGGCTCCGTGAGTATCGACCCGATGGCCGTTATCGGCGACGAGTTCCCCGCCACGTCGAGGGCTTGCACCCAAAACTAGTACCGCGTCTCCGGGAGCAAGGTGTCCCTCACAACATTTGCCGAGCCCGACGGTGCCCCCTCAATGAAGTACGACGTGATGTCCTCGTACTCTCCGTCGGGGATCTCGTACTCCGTGTTGTGGTACAGTCTGACTTCGCCGATACCGCTAGCCATTTTATATTCTTGGAGAGCAATAATACGGATGCGTCATGATAGCCAACTTGTTGATCAAGATGATCCAAGCGATTGGCATAGGGACTTGGTTGATGAGACACTTGAAAAGCCAACAAAGTCAAAACCAGCTGCAAGAAGAGCTAAACGAGGCAAGGGAGGAGGCCAACATGTGGAAGAGGAAGTGGATAGCCGAGGTGACGGAGGAGGGCGAAAGGAGAGGGAGGAGGACCCTCATGAGGAGCCCCTCCGGGCATTTATGGAGTCGGACTTCTTCAAACAAGGACGATGGAAGCTCGCCGCCCCCGACGCCGTAGAGTACGAGCCCGCGCCTCCGAGTCCAAAGCCCAGGGCAAAGCCCCGGGCCAAAGCGAAGCCACGGGCGAAACCCGCGAGAGTGCCGCCCCCTATCGTAGAAGAGGAGGAGGATGGGCCATATGAGGAGCCACCCGGCTTGTCAAGCAGCTTCTACGACACCATGATCATCGTGTGATGCACCTCCAGTGGGCGTAACCTGTTAACCTCTATAACCTCTCAGAGGTTTTTGAAAATCCCAGACAATGTAATTTAAAACTTTCAAAAATTTCTCTAAGACTTTTCTGCAATTTTAAAATTCATGCAACTAGGTTAATCAGGTTAATACTTTAGAATTTTAAAAGTAGTATATAGTCCTTAGTACGTGATTGCTACGTGAATTTCGAAAAGCACGTGAATTTTTTCAACGAGTAACATGATTTGAAACATGTTAATGGGAGGTCACCGAGGTTAATCGAAGTGCAATCGAGGGACAATCGTGTGAGGTAGTAACTAAAGAGCTGTGATGCACATAGACCGAAAGTCCAAGATTGCCATGACGCCGCCGCGATTCAAGTGCGACGCGTGCATTAGCGCCCAAATCGAGTACCCGCTCCCCAGCCGCTCCTACTTCATGACGCTCATCGGGAGCGCGGGCAGCGGCAAGACCTCCCTCATGGTCAACATGCTCCGCAGCCCGCAGTGCTACAAGAAGGCGTACCACCACGTCCACCTCGTGATCCCCCCGCACTCCCTCGCGTCATTGGACATGAAAATGTTCAAGAAGCACGACAAGTGCTACGACGAGCTCGACTTTGCCACGCTCGACAAGATCCATGAAAAGGCCATGGCGGCCTCCGACGAGAATGAGTTTAGCCTCCTCGTAATAGATGACCAAACCGCGGCGCTCAAAGACCGGGACGTGCAGAGGCTCATGAAGCTCCTCATTTACAACCGACGCCACTTGCGCCTCAGCATCATCATGCTTGTGCAATCGTACAACGCCATCCCGCTCCCGGTCCGAAAGACCATCAGCCACTTTGCCATGCTGAGGCCGCGCAACAAGAAGGAGTACGAGGCCATTTTGAAGGAGCTCATCTTCCTTGACCCGCAGACCGCCGACGACATGATGCGCTTCATTTTCAGGGACCGCTACGACTTCATGTTCTGCGATGTCGAGAAATCACTATTCTTCAGGAATTTTGACCGTATTAAACTAAATGCCGAGGAAGACCACTTCGAAAGCCAAGACCAAGAAGCCAACCAAAAAGGCGGCGGCGGCCCGTAAGCCCAAGTCCACCAATAAGAGCAAGTCGTCGTCGCAGAGGGTCTCTCAGAACGTCAATGTGCGTGTTACCGGCGGCCGAGGGGGCGTCGGGGGTGGGGGCGGAGCAGGAGGCGGAGGGGGCGCCGGCGGCGCGGCAGGCAGCTCGTCGATGATGCCCCACAGCTTTGCCACCTACTCCATGGGCCACCCGGTACGCATTACACAACTTCCCGATGGCTCTATGATCCCGAGCGATTTCGGCGGGAGGACCACTCAAGCCCCCGTCACGCGCCCCGCGTCCACGCAAACGCTCGTCCGCGACCACACTGCGCAAATGAAGTTGGAAAGCCGCGGGACTAGCATGATTCCCGAACCAGGGTCGGGCGCGTTGGTCCCCGTTGAAAATATGCGATCTCCCATTCAAAATCAACAGCCACCGATCGTAGAGAGCGTTGCCACGTCGATGCCCTGGCGGGGTGCGCCCCCCCTCGGCGCTCCATCGCAGAGCCCGGCCCGGGGCGCAGAGAGTCCGGCCATGGAGCCTATGCGCCTTGATGATCATCACCCCTTGCGCTTAGAAGCCGGGCATCAAACGGGCGTGGCTATTCAGCCTCGCACAAGGAGTTCCGGGAGCAGCATTAGCGACCGGAGCAGCGCGGCGGAGTTTGGGAGTCGCGTGCCTCGGGTGACCATGTTCCGCGAGATGAAGAGCCCGCTTGGACCGGCGCACTCGGGCGATCAAACGCATTTTAACCCGAAGGGGGTGTTTCCGTCGACTAGCCAAGGGCCGCCGAGTACTCAAAGGGCGACTGGCCGAGGGCTAATCTGGGATTTGGAGCGGCTGGAATTTCAGGGCTACACAAGCGGCATGAGAAACATGCCGGGCACTACGAGGAACCCCGCGGGACTCGTAGCAAGCGCCCCCACGGCATTCCTCCGCAAAAACTTGGCGATGGCCAAAGCGGAGGACCGCGAGCGTGTGAGGAAAGGGAAGGCGCCGGCGGCCCAACTCATGGAGAGATCGTCTTCGACCACTACCTCTTCTATGCCGTCCAATGCCCGCTTCCGCCCCCGTCGGGGCACCGTGTTTGCCGAAGGCGCCTCTTCCGCCGGCCCGTCAAAACCGCGAGCCCGTCGTGGCGCAAAAAATTGAATGGAAGGTAATTTTGTCTTCAGACCGTAAACGACGACAAATGACATTCTTTGGCAAGCTCGGGCACGCTGCAAGGTACATCGGGAGTAAAATTGCGGGACCGGTCTCATATTTGGGGCACAAGGTGGGCACCGCCCTTCTCACCGCTGCGCCGGCTGCGGCATTCATCAACCCTGCGCTTGGCGCGGGATTCGCGGGGGCTGGGGCGATTGCACAAGGGATTGGGGCCATCGGAGATGTTGGAAAAAGCTTGCTGAGCGGCAATGCGGGGAAAACTGAGTTGGACAGGGGCAAAGCGGGCGTTGGGCAGATCAAAGGAGGGGTAGCGGGTCTCCGGTCGGCTTATAAAAGCTACAAGTCCAAGTCGGGGCTTGAAAAAGGCTAATTCTGCGCCCCTAGCCGGGCGCCCCGGGCCTATCTTCGATGGAGCCCATTGAAAATAGCGTCGAGGGGGGACGCAACCCCCCAAGGGGCGCAAAAATAATCTGATTCCTATTTAAAACATGTCCGTCAGCGATTCCCTCGTATTTAAGCCCAAACCCGCCTCTATTTCCGGCACCACCCACCGTCAGAGCGTGCCTTCCTACAATGGCACGACCTTCTCGGGCCACCAGTCCATCCTGCTCAACATCCCGTGCGGCCGTCGGGGCCACTACCTCAACACGCGCATGTCATACCTTCGCTTCAAAGTGGTAAACACGTCAGCTGGCGGCGACCTCCATCCCGACTACACCGCCGCGTCCTTCATCCAGTCCATGTCGCTCTATCACGGCTCCAATCTGCTTGAGCAAATCCACGAATACAACGCGTTGTACCACATGATGTACGACCTTCAAGCCGATACGGAAACCCATACAAGGGCCGGAAACATCTTACATGGCTCGTCGAGCGATACTGCCCGCTCTGGTACAAAGATCGAGAAAGGCGGGAGTTTCTCCGCATAGTATTGCATCCCCATTCTGTCGGGGATCATTGGGCCTCTGCAGTCCAAGTACCTGCCCACCGGCATCATGACGGGCGGGGACCTCCGACTTGAGCTCACGCTCGCGGACCTACGAAGCGCGGGCGTTGTGAGCCCAAGCCCTAATGCCGCAAGCTGGGAGATAACCGATGTCGAGCTAGAATTGGAGTACGTCGAGGTGTCCTTCGAGGTCGACCGCATGATCCAGCAGGCAAATCCCCGCTACGTGATTTCCTTTGAGTCCTTCGCAAACTACACCAACACTATTGCGGTGGGCGAGTCGCGCTTGAACAAGCTCATCCCCGCTCGGTTCTCCTCGCTGAAAACGTTGTACACCATGTTTCGACCGGCTGCGGACATCACCGACGCGCACAAGAAGTCCGTCTCTAATCGTGTGAACCCGCAGCTCAGGAATTGGTACTACCAAGTGAGCGGCGAAAACATCCCGGCCACCCCGGTTCGCGAAAACGTCGAGTCATTTGCGGAGCTTCAAAAGGCACAACATCTGCTCGGGAGCGTCAATATTGCTGGGCTCATCGAACGCGCCACGTACTACAACACGGATAGCAGCGGGCAGTGCAGTTTTGCCATCGGACAGAATCTAGAGACGCTGAGCCACAAGAGCACGCTCACGGAGAGCGGCAAGAACACGCTAAACACGAACTGCTATCTCCTCGGCGACTGCACGCCCGCCGCCGCGCTCCAGATGTCCACCTTTGCGCACTTCGACGCCGTCATGGTCATCGAGAACGGTGTTGCCACTTCCGCGTTCTAATGTGCCCTTGGCCGGGCACACTGGCCTATCTACGATGGTCGCTTATTGTACCTTTAAAATGTGACTTCGCAATAAATGACTGTCCATCGCATATTTGTGAGCTCCGAAGAGAGAATCAGTGGCCATCGTGGTGATTTCATAGTCGACACCGCAAAGGAGTTTGCGCGGTTCGAGGGGCGGCGTGTGATGTGCGCCGTGGAATTTTGCGATGTCGTCCGATACACCTCCGAGGGCGATGGATACGTCAAGAATAACAACAACCCGTCGGGGCTACTCCTCGAGTGCCCGGACATGGTGGCCTCAAACTCCTATCAAACGTGGGACGGCGCCACATCGTGCGCCCTCACAATGCTCCAAAATTATGCAACCGCGGGCATCTATGGCCTTGCGCACGACATGCCATATTGTCGCAGGTCACACATGGGAATCGTTGTGGACTACGACTACGTCAAGCGTCTTGGGAGCATGCGCTTTCGGCTTCGAAGGTGCGCAACGGCACACGACGAAGAAGATTTCCAAGTGGTCGGCCCGTCAGACAGCTTGGAGGCATGGGCCTTCCAGTTGGTATTCTGGGAGCCATGCGGATGCACGCTCAAGTCCCCCTTCTCCTACGACTTCTTTCGAGTGTGGTTGTCCAGCAAGAACGGCACCGGCTCCATCGTGGACTGTCGCATACCGGTCCTTCTCAATTCAAGCCGCAGCGTGGACGTGTCGGACGGCAAGTGGATGGTGGCGCTAGAATTCCATACTCCAATACGATGCGAGAAGTTGGAGGAAGACCAGCCAAACTCCATAGTTGTCGCGTGCCCCACGCTTGTTGACAGCGAAGACCCCCATGTGCTGGGGCACCTCGGGAAAACGTATCGAACGGGCGAGGAGTCGATGTTTGGCCAAAAGTATAGCATCAAACCGGGCTCCCGTGACGTTTTGGGCCACGAGCTGAGAGTGCCCATCGACTCGATCACCGACATCCATTTGCAGCTCCGGACCGCTGTGGACTTGGCGTTGGTATCCGACCCGCAGAACTACGAGCCGCACTACGTCGTGTCGCTTGTGTTTTTTCGAACCGTTTAATCAATACAGACGATGAAGCGTGCTTTTCTGAGCTCCTCAGGCTCGTCGGACACAAGCGACGTGCAAGCCGCTTTCAACGGTGGCCTCATGTCCACGCATGTGTCGGGGGAAACGGAGGTATTCTTCGAGAACATCTCGTCGCTCTTCAGGACCGCGGGAGAGCGGATGGGGAGAAGCTTGCTCGAGGATGAGCTACCATTCGACACCAATGCGCCAATTGTTAACGGGTTCAATCTTTCGGCGGGACCGCAAGCCGACACGCAGGTGGTCATCTCGTTCACTATTAACGACACAATATAGTGTGAATGATTCATAATACGGCAAAAGCATGTGAGCGGCTCGCGTGGATACCACCATTCTTGCCCCCGAATTCTCCGAGTTCCCCACCTCCCACTTGAATGAAAACTTGTATCACGGATTTGTGCTCGGCGGCTACGACGCATTAGGGGACCGGCTGCTGTTGGACCACATCGGCTACCCCGTGAAAAGCTTGGCGCCGTTCAGTCAGCTCAACGTGCGGTTCCCGGAGCTAGAAGCCGACGCGACGGGCGTTTCACAGTGGTCAGGAACCCTCCTATTGCGCGCTGGGGGGTTGCAGTAAATCATCTAGCAAGGGCTGTGGGATCTGGTAGGTCTCCGAGCGGTTGGCGCTGCGGGCAAAGCCGGGCCTCGAGCCGCCCTGCGCGCACGCAAAGTGGGTCCCGTGCTGTCGCTTGTGGTCGCAAGGGTTGCTCGTGCAATGCTGCAACACAAGGCCCTCGCGATTGGTCCATATGTTGGTCGCTTTCTTGTAATCCCGGCCATACTTGCAGTACGAGCACGTGTGAATATAGCGCGAGAGCGGCTGCATTATCTCGCGTGTCTTTAGAAGCCCGGTTGCCGGGTTTTCGATGAACCACAGCCGGGGCTCGTAGTACGCAATGATCTCCAAGCACCTTGCCACAATTGAGTCAGCGTGCTCCAGCCGACGGGCTCCACGCGCCTTTGCGCGGGAGTACTCCGTGCACGGAGGGCTTGCCCACACGATGTCAAAATACTTTGTCGGGTAGCTCCGCTGATAGTCCCAATCCCGCACGTCCATCTGGACTTGGGCTCCAAACTTCGCCTCGGTATCCACGCCCACGTACTCGTAGTTCCCGGGGCCGTATATTCGCTCGAGCGCCTTGCGAACGCTGCCGGTACCGCAGCACAGATCCAAGACTCTCACCATTACCGCCTTTCCATTGTGTGCGAAAATTGCACCGGGCGTCTAACGTAAGCAGACAATTATCAGACTGTAAGATATACAGCAGCTACTCAATCGCCACCATGCCTCCTCGTGTCGACCCAGCCATTAGAAAGCGCCGAGGCGCTCAGAAGCGCCATTACGAGAGCAATGCGGACAGGATCAACAAGGTGCGCTTCTTGAAGCGTATCGCCAATGGGTCCGTCTCTCGGATGCAGACGTACACGCTCAAGAAATACAAGATGACCCCCGAAGATTTCAACAACATTCGAAAGTGCAACGGGCTCTCACCTCTCCCGGCTCCCTACGATTTTGAGGCCCCTTGCTCCGTCCAAGAGGCGCCGGTCGAAGAGGCTCCGGCCGCCGCCGGAACTGCGCGTGGACAGGCGGGGCGCGGTGGAGGGCGTGGACGTGGGGGTCGCGGTGGAGGGCGCGGTGGAGGACGCGGGGCCACCCCCAGAAGCGAGGGGCGCGTGACTCGGTCCTCGACAAGGCATCAGGCGCAGGAGCAACAGCAGGAGCAGCAAGAGGAGCAGCAAGAGGAGCAGCCGGCACCGAGCGTTCCCGCAACGCCGCCCTTGCCATCGGTCGAGGAGCTTGCAAAGAAAATCCTTACTTTGGAGGGAAAGCCGCAGATTGACGCCAACGGAAAACCCACTGGCAGGACAATATCTAAGAGTACTGCCAAACAATACTCGTTGAATTTTAAGAAGCTCGTTACCGCACTCGGTTGCGACAAGGCCGAGGACCTAGGTGCGTGTTTACGAAAGACCGACCTCTTTGCCGACTACATCGATGAGACGTATCCTAATAGCAACACGGCCAAGTCCAACTACAACAGTCTCGTCGCTCCCGCCAAGTACATCCCCGAGCTCAAAGCCGCCTACGGCTCCACCATCGAGCTACTCCGCGAGCGCATGCTCTATCATATCAAGAAGGCGGAGACGGAGGCCATCGAGGCAACGGGCTCCCAAAAGGTGGAGAGCTTGGCCAGCATCAAGAAGCGCATTACGGGCGTGAAGAGGAAATTTGGGGAAACCTCACCGGAGTACGTCGCGGCGGTTCTGCAGACGTCGCTCAAGGGCCTGCGAGGCGAGCTCGCGACCGTGAAAGTGGTTGGATCGGTGAAGGAAATGGACAAGTATCCCAATGCGTACTATCACGCCGCGGGGAAGATGCGAATCAAGGAGTTCAAGACCAAGCAGATTTACGAACCGTACCTCTTCACCCTCAAGAAGACGGAGCGCCCTTACAAGGTGCTCGACAAGTGGGTCAAGGCCAAGAAGCCCAAGTACCTTTTGGGCAACAACAAGGAGACCACGGGGAAAATCCTTAGGAGGGCCCTCGGTGTCGGCGTGCTCGACATCCGCCACAGCATGATCAGCGAATTGGTCAACACGGGCGACAACGCGGGCACGGAGGCCAGGTTGAGGGAGATTGCGCCCATGTTCAAGCACAACTGGACGATGACCACGCGCTACTATCGCAACACGGGCACGGAAGAGGACGTCGACGAGGAGGACCGCTAGCTGGGGGGTCTTGCATTTAGGCTTAATGTACACAAAATGTCATGCCGGCATGACAAAACTAGTAGCTACATATACATTGTGAAATCTTGCTCGAGCCGGTCACGCACCTTCACAGTGGTAGAAGCCACCGTAAACACATTAGAAGCGATCGTAACACGCAGTGTAACTTTGACGTTCAGTATTTCGTCTAACGGGCCGGTCGACAATCCAAATGCGGGAAACGATTCGTTTACTGTTAGTTCGGTTCCGGTCATATCAAATCCTAGGGTTGTGGTGCTTCTTCCCCTTAAAAACATAAAGCCAGTCGTTTTGCGACAAGAAAAGGTGAGCTTGACTTCCGTAATAAGGTCCGTGTGATTTTGCAGAGAGGCTGGAAAAATAAAATGCAAGGCCCTCACCTGACCAACCGTCAGCATTTTGGAGTTATTGTCCTCGCTGTAGATGACCCTGAACGGAATCTCCTCCTCACTCATCTCGGCCGCTAGGATGTTGATGATATGGCCCGCTTGTGTAGATAACGCGTCAATTTGCGACAAAAGGTCATGTTTCTGGGCGTCCACATACGACCTCGTGTCCGTTTCGGTGTCATCCACGTATTTTTTAGTAGCAGCATCGGTGTCACTTGTCGGGGCGCCTACCCCTCGGATACGCGATCCACTGAAGTAAGCATAGCTGTTTACAGTCAGGCTTAAGGTATAAATGTGCCTCCACGGCAAGGACACACTTCCTATGGTGAATTGGGAGGCATTCGGAATGAGATTACTTCCTACGCTTACCGTAGTTGTGTCGCCACTAAATGTGTTCGTCCAGTCCGGTCTTCCTCTGATGTCGCTCCAATCCGACCACATCGCATTCGCTGCGACGTATTCGCGCATAAATTGTAACGGTACTGCCTCATCGTCGTCGTACGGTGATTCAGAAACCCGCACCCGCTGAAAATATCCGTAAACAAAACGTTTGTTCTCACGTCCAATGCTGTAAAGACCGGCCGGAATGATCGAATCACTCACCACTATATCATAATTTGAGGGGTTTTCCGGGTCAACATTATTGTCATACGATATTTTGTCGACCCACGCCGGTTTATCGGCGATCCCGCTCCATGACGATGTACCTTGTGCGTTTTCAGTGACGTAGGACCGAAGGAATTCATATGTGATAGCTTCGTCGTCATAGTACGGATCGTTTCCCGACAAGCGCACACGCTCGAAATAGCCGAATAAAAATCGTCGGAGGTCTTGCCCCAGATTATACGTCGAGTTCGACACCGGTGTCAAGGAGTCATGCAATACGATGTCATAATTAGAGGTCTGTACTGGATCCATGTATTGTCCGATGTTGTCGTACGAAATCTTAGCCAAAAACTCAGGCTTGTCTGTCAAACCGCTCCATGACGTTGTGCCCGATCCTACGGCATCGTCAACATACCCTTTCGTTGCAGCATCGTAGTAACCTACCGGGGCTGCGACGTTCGTGACGATATTGTTGCCCGCGTCGATTCCCTTGTCAGCATATATTTCCTCCGCGTAAAAGCGCCGCCACCGGGCGTATGGGTCGCCAAGGTCATACACGCCTTGGCCGTTCGGAGCGAAGTCGCCACATTTGAAGCGGTTTGAGCCTATTGTCAACATGTCCGTCGTGCCACCTAGTGAGATGTAGTTCGTCCATGAGGGCCGACCTTGAAGGTCCAGCCACGTCGCAGGCCCTGGCTTATCGGTGAGATCGTTCTACGAGCCACTAAAGAATGTTAGCTTGCCCGTGATGGTATTCCATGCGTGCGTGTGACTTATCGGGGCAAACCCAGTGTGCGTATGCGTAGTCAGGGCGTACTCACTGTGAGAGTGGTTGGTTGGGGCGAACCCAGTGTGCGTGTGACTTATCGGGGCGTACTCACTGTGCGAGTGGTTGGTTGGGGCAAACCAAGTGTGCGTATGCGTAGTCAGGGCGTACTCACTGTGCGAGTGGTTGGTCGGGGCGAACCCAGTGTGCGTGTGTGAAATAGGAGCGTAGGCGTCGTCGTGCGTGTGGTTGGTCGGGGCGAACCCAGTGTGCGTATGCGTAGTCAAGGCATAGTCATCGTGCGTGTGTGCAATAGGAGCGTAGTCATCGTGCGTGTGTGCAATAGGAGCGTAGGCGTCGTCGTGCGTGTGCGTAGTCAAGGCGTACTGGTTGTGTGTGTGTGTGTGACAGTGGCGTACTCCGCGTGCGTGTGTCCAGTCGAGGCGTACTCGTTGTGTGTATGATTTTCAAGTGCATAATCATTTCCAGCGGCTAGAAGTTGTACCTCGACAATTTCCTCGATGTCGGGCCTGTCTGTCAAGTCGTTGTACGAGCCGCTGAAAAAAGTGGGCTTGCCCGTGACAGTATCCCATGCGTGCGTGTGTGCGATAGGAGCGTAGGCGTCGTCGTGCGTATGCGTAGTCAAGGCGTAGTCGTCGTGCGTATGCGTAGTCAAGGCGTAGTCGTCGTGCGTATGCGTAGTCAAGGCGTAGTCGTCGTGCGTATGTGCAATAGGAGCGTAGGCGTCATCGTGCGTATGCATAGTCAAGGCGTAGTCGTCGTGCGTGTGTTCAACCGGGGCGTAGTCTTCGTGCGTGTGTGCAATAGGAGCGTAGGCGTCATCGTGTGCGTGTTCAACCGGGGCGTAGTCATCGTGCGTGTGTGCGATAGGGGCGTAGGCGTCATCGTGCGTATGCGTAGTCAGGGCGTAGTCGTCGTGCGTATGCGTAGTCAAGGCGTAGTCGTCGTGCGTGTGTGCAATAGGGGCGTAGGCGTCATCGTGTGCGTGTTCAACCGGGGCGTAGTCATCGTGCGTGTGTGCAATAGGGGCGTAGGCGTCGTGCGTGTGTGCAATAGGGGCGTAGGCGTCATCGTGTGCGTGTTCAACCGGGGCGTAGTCATCGTGCGTGTGTGCAATAGGGGCGTAGGCGTCATCGTGTGCGTGTTCAACCGGGGCGTAGGCGTCATCGTGCGTATGCGTAGTCAAGGCGTAGTCGTCGTGCGTATGCGTAGTCAAGGCGTAGTCGTCGTGCGTGTGTGCAATAGGGGCGTAGGCGTCATCGTGTGCGTGTTCAACCGGGGCGTAGTCATCGTGTGCGTGTTCAACCGGGGCGTAGTCATCGTGTGCGTGTTCAACCGGGGCGTAGTCGTCATCGTGCGTATGCGTAGTCAAGGCGTAGTCGTCGTGCGTGTGTGCAATAGGAGCGTAGGCGTCATCGTGTGCGTGTTCAACCGGGGCGTAGTCATCGTGTGCGTGTGCGATAGGGGCGTAGGCGTCGTCGTGCGTGTGTTCAGCAAGGGCATAGTCTTCGTGTGTGTGTGTGCAATAGGAGCGTAGGCGTCATCGTGCGTATGCGTAGTCAAGGCGAAGTCGTCGTGCGTATGCGTAGTCAAGGCGTAGTTGTCGTGCGTGTGTGCAATAGGGGCGTAGGCGTCATCGTGTGCGTGTTCAACCGGGGCGTAGTCATCGTGCGTGTGTTCAACCGGGGCGTAGTCGTCGTGCGTGTGTGCAATAGGGGCGTAGGCGTCATCGTGCGTATGCGTAGTCAAGGCGTAGTCATCGTGCGTGTGTTCAACCGGGGCGTAGGCGTCGTGCGTGTGTGCAACAGCGGCGTAGTCGTCGTGCGTGTGTGCAATAGGAGCGTAGGCGTCGTGCGTGTGTTCAACCGGGGCGTAATCTTCGTCGTGCGAATGATTGGCCGTCGCGTAATCACCTCCTTCTAGCAGTGCCCTCCGTGGCGTGCTGGAGGCGTCTAGCCCGTACAAGTCCGTAAAATAGGCTTTGCTGAAGGGCCTCAATGTTGATCCGAAATCCACTTGTGTATCAGCCTGCGGCAAGATGTTGTTGGACACGTTTTGGTCCCCGTCGAGCAGCGCCCGGCGAGAGTATCCTTCCGCGTTTTGACCAAATAGATTTTTAGCATACACATCGTGGAAGTGCCCGGTTTGCCACGGCTTCGTATCCGTCCCTATTGTGTTCCCACCTATTTCAATGTTATTCGGCGTGAGATTGGCGTACACCGAAATGTCATCGGTATCCGAGCGTGAGGACTTGAGCATGTTTGCATTGATGCTGTCGTTCACGGTGATGTCGGTTGTGTAGATAGTCCACCACGGGAACTCCAACGCCCCGAAGTGGCGTTTGTTCTGGTCCACGCCGATGAGCCCGTCTCCCTCCACTTTCAGGTGCTGCACAAGATTCTGATCCTCGATGGCGTCTATATCCTCCCTCAATTCCCCCAAGGTGTTGCTCAAGCTCGTGCCAGCAAGCATAACATCTTCGGCGTGCACAGTCTTCCACTCGTGCGTTTCGCTGCCGAGCGAGTGAATCGGCCCCAACACCGGAACCGTCGTCGGTAAGAGTGACGCGCCCACGGATATGTCGGTGTCAAACCCGATCGTTGTGATGTTATCGGTGCGGATGTTCGCCGCGCTGAAGTTGTCGGAAAACCCCGTCACCGTGTCTGTGAGCGCCTCGAGGGCTAGGACGTCAATCGCGTGCTGCGCTTCCACTTCACGCAGCTTCTCGTTCACCTCCGTCAGGTCCACTTGGATCGCCCGCCGCATCGGCAGGTTTCTTGGGCGCAGCGTTTCCGGGTTGCGATTCATTCCTGTTAAACATTACCCCAGATAATCGGTAGTCCACGGCGTGCGCGATGCGCTCCTTCCGCTTTAGCGCAAACTCGATCGTGAGCGAGTAGTCGACGTTGTGAAAGTCCAGGCTCTTTTGCTCGTCGTCGGTAAGGTACACGAGGATGACGCTGATGGACCGGTCGGAGATGGCAAACTGCACGCCCGACGAGTGGTACTCGATCTCGTTGAAGTTCCGCGACACGTGCACCTTGGCGAGGACGTTGGACTGGGCGCGCGTCACCGGGTCCCGGTTGCGGGTGCTCAGGTTCGACCGGATGAAGATGGAGGAGGTGCCGGAGAGGTCCACGCCCCGGCCGCCCACGAGCACGCCGTCGACGGACGCGTCGGTAGGGCGTAGACCCAGGAGCTTGGCGCAGGTCGTCAAATCCCCGACGGCGAGGGTGGCGTCCGGCTCGCTCGAAGCTATCACGAGCCGGTTTATGGCCTCGTCGTAGCTGGCCTCGAAGCCGTCCAAGAGGCGCCCGTCGTTGAGGTAGATAATTAGCTCGTCGACCGAACGGTTGCCGAGGGGCAGCGCGATGAACCGGTCCTCCTCCGCAAACTCAAGGTGCAGCAAGTTGTTTTCCTCGGTGATCACCCAATGCGACAGGGGGGTGGTGGCGTGCGGGATCGAGATGTGCCACTCGTAGAAATCGGAGGGCAGCACGATGGGCTCCGAGAGGAAGAACACGGCCGAGTTGTCGCCGAACGTCTGGTCCGCAAACTTGGTGTCCAAATGCAGCGAGAAGCTCATTTCTTTGTAAAAGCGGTTAAAAGGGGGAGACACTTCTTGGCGCCCGGGTTGCACTTGTGTTAACCTGTATTGACCCTATGTTAACATGTTTCAAATCAGGTTAATCGTTGAAATTCACGTGCTTTTCGAATTTCACGTAGCAATCACGTACTAAGGACTATAAACTACTTTTTAAATTTAAAGTATTAACCAGATTAACCTGATTGCAAGAAGTTTAAAATTTTCGAGAAGTCTTTAAAAAAATTTGTGAAAGTTTTAAAATACATTGTCTGGGAATTTAAAAAACCTCTGAGAGGTTATAGAGGTTAACAGGTTACTCCCCCCCTCTATCCCCCATGTCTCATGCCTCCACAAAGTCACACTCCGAGTGCTTGAGGGTTGCGTCCCACAAGTATGTCTTGTTCGTGTGACGCCCTAGGGCCAACCCCTTGTTCCGCAGCATCTGCGAGAGGTCTTGAGGCCGCGGGACGTAGACAAGATCGGCGTACTTGCCCCTCTTCAACTTGGTGAAAATGTCCATCAATGAAAGCTTCTTGCTAAGGGAAGAGTCCACAAAGGTGACGTGCTCGTCCAGAAACTCTTGAAGCACGTCGTTCTCCGCAAGAAAGTCCTTTGCATACTGGAGAATCGGTTCGGGGGTCGAGAAGGCAAACCCAGATCGGTTGAATCGATCGATCGATGAGCATGAGCATCATTTGGGCGCCAACTTCCTTTGTGCTCACGTAGTCTCGGAGTGCCTTGTCAATGGGTAAGTGATGGGGCTCCGTAGGGTGCTCAACAAAGCGCCGCTCAAACTTGAGAATCCTCATTCTGCGCTCCATGGCTTGCGAGGAATCGGACACGGATGGAACGTCTTTGAACCCCATGATAAGGAGGGCTCGCGCGGTGAACTCGATGGCCGATTTGTGCAAGTCACGACATTGGATCAGATCACCTCATGTGACTTGTCGGACCTTTTGCGTGTTCAAGACCGATCCCGGATTGGCTTCTGTTGGCATGCAACACCTCTTGCCCTTTAGCTTCGCGGTCTCGGACGACAGAATCGAGTCGTTGTTCTTGGTGTGCAAAAACATCTTCAAGTCGGGGCCATAAAAATAGTTTCCGAGCGCTGCTCCTTGCATGCGGATCATCGTGGACTTGCCATTAGAGCTTCTCCCTTGGCAAATTAGGAGGTCATCGTTCGGGCGATCACCGTGAGTCGAGC
>JAPMLY010001682.1:0-15000 GCA_026401115.1 Tetraselmis chui
CCAAGCAATATGGCGCCCGTGACTAGGTTGGTCCACCAAATCGCTTATGCACGTATTTTGAATGGGCACTTTCAGTAACGCCCTAGTCCTACTCCCCGTTGCTTAAATGGGCAATATTCCTAGCTCCCAGAGACGGGGAAGAATTCTTATGCTTCTCTTTTCGTTTTCGTTTATCAAAAATATGAAGTACGGGTGCTTCTTTTTCTTGCTTGGTGGCCTCCACTGCTTTTTCTTGTAAGAATTTGTTTTTTAAGTACGGGTGGCGCTATAATGATATCGTATCGGATTTGAATGGGGATTCGCGTAAATTGTCACATGGACAGAATTCAAATTTGCGCCTTTGATTGTGAACACGGCGCCACTGACTAGGGTGAGTCATGCTCGTTCGGGAAGAGGTGGGGGAATCCCTCGCAGTTGCAAGCCATGTCCCCACCAATAGTTCGCTCATGGGATGGCATGGTCCGGAGCTGAGACGGTCGGGACGCATGCTCGAGGGCAGCGCCCGACCCAACCCGGTGTGTGTCAATCGGTAGTACTTTATTAATACGTTGGAATTTGTTACGGTGTTAAGTGACGTTTGGATGTGTTTGTTACCGATGATACCTTTGAAAAGACCTCCCGAACACGGTTTTATAACAATTGTTTGGAGGAGTGCGGAGCCCACGCCGCTTGTTAATAGCCCCCAACCGAGATGAGCTTGGCACGGCAACGTAGTTATAAACACCCATCACGAGGAAGCATGGCTAGTTCCGACTGGCCTCCGGGCGCACATTCCTCCACAGCGTCCGCCGGGCGTCTTTGTTACATAATTGCATATCGCATACGAGAATGCTCAATTTCCGTAATACAGTATGACCATAAATTCCGTTCCTATCGGCGCGTATTTAAGTACCCGCCACAAACCGTCGCAATGGCCATGCAGCTTAATTGGGGGATAGAATTAATTATGAGGTGCGATTAACGCACCGCGGCACGCTCTCCACTGACATGGACACCCCTACCGTCACACCCCAACTACCGTGGGCACACGTTGGACTTGCGGCATATCTTGTGCGGACCGAAAGTTGTGCATGTTTAGCTTATGCACGCCTCTATCCGTAGCTCGGTACACTCAGTGTCGCGACAAGCATGGAGTGTCCTCGGCACTAGGCTCTCATCATGTTTGCAAAATTGCACAACACTCCTTTACAAAAGTCATTATGACAAAACATGCATTATGTTAAACATACGCTAGACAAGAACACACTCCCCTATGTCACTACGTCAAGCACGACGACACCCATGTACCGCCCAAGTGTAGGAGAGCCGAGAAGCAAGTAGTTAGCCATCATCCGGCATGGTTAGAAATGACCTAAAATCGAGTGTTCTCGGTGGAGTTTGTCAAATGAAGCCCATGAATTCCCAGGAAATTGTTTGAACAACACGCGTCGTTCTCAGCGCCACGCTTGAGCATCGCTCAAGCGCTCATACCAAGCTACATATTACTCAGTGTTCCACACAACCGTATTTTTAGAGACTTGTTGGAGGGGTTTGGAGGCGCGGGTGCCGTGTTCAATATGCGAGGTTTGTTTTGCGGGTGTGTGAATAGAGCACGGAAGTTCACGCCGGATGCACGGGTGTTGTATATAAAAAGCATGCGAGTAAAAACCCACATGACGTAGGCTTGGATAAACACTGCACGTTGTAAATAGGCGATGGCAATTGGCTATGATGAGGGGCGAATTTGAACTTGGGACGCATCACGTTGACGGTGGTGTTTGGAATGCTTTGGTATTTGCTTGTCCCAACCACTCCCGCCCCATGCGTGGCACACGTCGGGAATTGGGCTTGTAAAACAGTAGGAATGAAGAATCGGTACATATATATCCACAAACCCCGCATACATCGCCTCACGAGGTGAGCCGAATTCGGCTGGTGTTGTTTGGCACTGCGGCTCAGCTTTGCCGGAATATTGCGGAATAAAAATATTTCACAAAGAAATTGTTTATGGGTGTTAAAAGCCGAAAGTATCAAATAACTCAAAAGTCGATGCGTATCCAAAGGCAGCTGTTGTAGAATGTCTTTCTTTCTTAATAACTTCTAATCGTTTGAACATTGCGGTCGAAAGAAGCTTGCCCATGGGGTGTGCGCATATCGGTGGTAAGTGTCTAGTACACACGCGATTTCGTGTGTTTCCCCCAGCACAGCGTCATGCCCAACACGTCCTCCCTCCGTCGCCTATGCATTATGTTTGCGCGACCGTCGCATGAGCATTCATATTGCGGCGGTGTGCGCCCGTCACTCTTTTCGTCTAACCGGCACGGCGATTGTTTGAAAGAGCGCTTTGCACGGGTGCGGGCGCGATAACCCCAAGTACTCAAACCCGGTATTGCTCGAATTCGCCCCCCGCATTTGACGGTGCATTCCATCTTGGGCGTCAAAGCATCGCCTAGGATTTCAGGAGATTTGTCCATAAAATCGACGCATGGTTACATTTTTTTACTTGAGAAGATGAAGAATCTTGTCCACATGTTTGTGGAGGACTGTAGTAGCCGCCGAGCGTGTTGCGCCCGGCCGTCTACATAGCGGCGACATCGAGAATGGCATGTCGTGTGCACTTGATTTTCTTACCAAGCCCCGGAAATACAGCCAAGGAGCACGGGCAATGGACCTATTGGGCTTTTGGAGTGCCGGGCGTGAAAAATGGCAGGGATGAGCTTTTAAAGTACCCTCACGCGGGCTTTCATTTGGCATCGCACCATGCCATCGATGGGCGTAGCCGTGAATAGAAGTAATCTATAGCGTATTGTCGAAGCGATTGTGCGGGTACCACATGTCGACGGGTTGCTAGCCCTGTGCGAATGTGGCAGATTGTGAAACCCTACAAACTGTAATTGTCTGTACTCTCGCTTGGATGACGTCAGACGGCGGATTTGACGCAAAAGCCGGCCGGTATACATACTTATTAGAGTTGAAAATTGATATTTTTCTTGGGGGGCAGGCTTCCGTTTGCAACTTAGTTTGCCTCAATCATCGGACACCGAATGGCAAAGTTAGGGTATTATAAGCCTCCCAAGTCGTGCTTTCTCGGCCCCAATCCCACCGACGTCAAGTGTCTTCCTAACGGCACCTCCCATCACATCCACGTGCTCCAATATTTGCGAAAAATATGTTGTGATCATAAGAAACGCATGTTGTGTCGCCAATTACGGGAGTATTCATCAACCCAAGTGTGGAAAATCCAAAGTTCGGGGCGCCCGAATCAGGGTATGCCCCAAAATAGACTAATAGAGGTTGGGCCGCGAAGCCTACGAATGCGTCGGCAACGTAGCCGCGAAGGCCCCCATTTGCGCTCCGCGTCCCTCTTTGCTTCACCGTCAACACAAGTTTCGGTCCGCCCTTTCAACGAGCTAAGGTACAGATAAACCCTAAAAACACCCGCCCTCCGCCAAAAGGCCCATTTCACTAGTAACGGACTTGATGGGAAGCGTGCAGTTTTAGGGATTTAGCTCGCTCCACCGCGGATGAGTTTGTGCGTAGAACAAGTTGTCTCCAGTCACCCTCACCGTGCGGTAAGGCGGGGGAGGCTTCAATTCCATTGATTCTTTGACGTGCACCCTCCTCGGCGGCACGAGCCACCTCATTGTGTCTTGTCCCCGATTCTTGGTTTATTAGTCACTCATCGTAACTTCGATTAAAATACATCAACATGCCCATCACGCGGCGGAGCCTCCAACCATCATAGATATGGGGACCCGCTCACAGTCACGGTTGGCGTCATTTCTCCACCCGTAATCGTAACAAGACCCAAGCATGCATGCGAACAAATCACGGAAACACCATCATTCGCCCACATCGCGAGCAACCTTCCGCTAACACATCCCGATTCCGTTACTGCCAGCTTGACAACAGTTATTATGCGCCTCCTTGCTAAGACGGCCTCATTCTGCGACGCATATATGAGACACGGGATTGTTAGCGCCCCCTCATACCACGGTTTTATCATTGTTCACAATAAGGATGACCCCATCAACGTACGCACCGAATCGGGGGCAGATCCGTCCTGAAGCCAGTACCATCCGTGGACGGTGGTTGGCTGTCCGGAGGCGTGGTCTCATTGTCTCCACGCTGTGCACCTTCTTGGGCCTGGCAGTCGTACATAGGAACAACAAAGGCGCAAGTCAGCGGCTTTGCGACGCGTTTCTCATCGCATACTTTATCAACCTTCCCAAGGCAGCACGCTGAATCACCACTTCAGAATGTTGCACCGAGACTTAAAAGTAGTGTATCGATTATTCAAATAAAATACCACAGAAAACCCTCTCGAGGCATATCATCGGGAAGCCTCCCCTAAGGGAGACATGCTCATTTCAGCAAGAAAATGGAAAACTAGACAGCGGTATTGACTTCTGAACGGTTTCATAGAAATAACGAAAGTATCAATTCGAACAGAAATGCATACTCAGGTTGGGAGGTGAGCCCTAAGTAAGTTAGTATTTGGTTTGTGGTTAAGGTTTCTCGACGTGCGCGTACGTGCGGCAGCGAGCAGCGTGGGCTTACCCGAGTACTGAAGTCCAACACCTCCGGGCCGCGAAGCGCGCGTGCCTCTGCCCGCGCCGCTTCTTCGCGGGCCGCGCGTCGACGCGGCGCAGACATCGGACTGCGTTTCGCCTCGGGGCTGCCTTCCCGCACCATCAGCAGCTCCTGCTCGAGCGGAGCCTTCGAGGACGAGTAGCCCTTGGCCCTGCGCAGCACCCGACCACCCGCCGCTCTCAGACCGGCGCACCGAGGAATAATATTAACCGCGGCGAATTTAATGAAAGTATTTCACGTGTACTATCCATTCTGCGACGACTCATTATTGGAGCCGACAAATGCATGAACGGCATAGGTATGTCTCGACCTTGAACAACCAACCTCGTCATCATATGTAAAGGCGTGTGGGAGGGGTGGCCTTCGATATCAATGACCGTTCATAAGTCGTAAATAATCCACAGAGTGTGACTGCGCCAATGATCAGTCCATCGAAAGAAATGAACCCAACCGTCGAACTATATTATGTAAACCAGCCAAAGCCGCATCAAGCAAATCAACCGCTGTGGTTACCACTTATTTGCAAAAGAAATCATTCAGCAGAAAGGCATCCAGGCACAAACACGAGCTGTTAAGGTAATATCATAATATTGCAGCTGAAGCACCGCATAGCATAGAATAGCATAGCATAGCACGCTCATCACTTCACGACTGCGATCGCAATTAATTAGAGGTAAAACAAAAGGCCTTCAAACATAACATTCTAAATGTGGCGTAGAAATGGCGATTAATGTCATTATTTTTGTTGCATTCGTGATAAAGATTGTGCGCCCAATTCGAATTACCGCCTTTCGAGTAATCTGAGAGCGCGAAAACACATCTCCTTCCCCGACGAGCTGCGACCCAGCAAAACAAATGACAGCTTAATGCAGCGACACCCATCCCGAAGAGAATGAAGTAAGCAAATGCACCTAATACTGTCAAAGAAGTAATTATGCAGGATAGATTGCAGTGCTGTGACGACGCCGGTCCTTTCTGAGACGGAGCCAGGCAGACAGTGGCCAACAGGCATCACAGCCCAGAACAATTCCACATAACAAAATCTCTGAGCTCAAAATAACAAAAGAAAACAACAGACAAAAATGACGACACCCATTTCTCCCTCCGCAATAATAGCACTTGGACACCCCATCTGACTTTGATTTATGACTCGGTGAAAATAGGCATTGGGTTTATCTTGTGGGCAGGGAAAAGGGGGGGACACCAATGGACAATACCTGACGGATGCGCGGATGGAGGCGAGTATGTCCGCGAGGTGCTCGGGTGTGAGTTTGTCAGGCAAGGTAGCCACCATGCGCGCGGTTCGCTCCGACACGCTTGGGCCGCCCTTTGTGGCGGGACGGGTGCGCGCGTGCAGCGTCCCACTCGGCTGCCAACCCAGCGGAGCCGCGCGTGACGTCAAGTTCACGGGCGGCAGGGATGCCTCGAAGCAGTGCACCTGTTCAAAGAGCAGAGACACTCAACCCAACCTGACCTAATGTAAATGCACCGTGCATGGCGTCTTTCTTTACATTTTATTTACGCCTGGGGTTTCCGGAAATTTTCTATTTCCAAGCATATTACCTGAATTATTCCTTTTTTTGTTTTTAGAAATTTATTTTTTGATTGTTTTCTGATTCGGGGCGAGTTGACAATTTGAGAGGGAGGGGCACCTGGACGGGGGCGAGCGGGGTGAAGGAGCAAGCCGCAAAGCAGTGCAAGGTGGGCGACCAGGAGACGCAGTAGACGGGCGCGCCGCGGAAGGAGATGCGCGAGAGGTGGTGCGGCTCGGGGTGCTCCACATCCCACACGTACACTCGCCCGTCCTCGCTCCCTGCCCTCGCAAAGCCGCGCACCTCAGCGGAAAGACAAGACGGCGGACTAGAGGGAGAGAGCTACATGTAATGCTTAAAACAAAAGTCAATGTCAACAAAACTTTTTTGTAAACAAATCCGTAATTCATAAATATCAGGCCTCGGTGTCCGTTTGAGTTGTTACTTACAATATTCAAGCAATTGTCTGACTCGCAGGGATGATATGATGCTGTTCAAAAGCTCAGAGTATGTACGGGTACAAACCAAAGACGGAGCGCATTCTAACCCACTCACTAAAAAGCAGCCGACCACCAAGCGTAAAGAAGAAAAGAGAGAAGAGAACAACCTAAGCCCGAGGAACAGGAAGGCATGCCACAGCGCCGGCACTGCCCTCCTGCAAAGGAACCCAAAGTACCACGAAGAGCAGCAGAAAGACGTTGCGTGAATTCTCGCCGCGCATCCCCCAAAAACGCCGAAAAGGAACATAAGTATTCCGACGAACAAAATGCTGCAAACGGACATAAATGTCAATTAAATGAAACCACTGAAATAAGAAATGTGGAAATCGCGAGCTTCCCAGTCGGACGCACTCAAAACAGAGGATGCCCCTCTTTCACAGAATTAAAATGTCGCAAATCAAGGGAAAATGGATAACAGCGGCTGTGCTCATTTAAAGATTTAAACAGTGTGAACAGTCCTGAAAAGCACTTATATTGAATCACGGGCAATAATAAAGCTACGAACACTCCATACGAGTGCTCGAAGTAGTACTTTACTAAGAGAGGTTAATCTCGGGTTCCAAAGCGTGCTGCCGCATTCGCCGACACAAAAATATAAATCCCGCGATCAAAGCAGCCGCGACCCATAGCAAAAATGACAGCGGACAGTCAGACAGGTCGACAGACAGACACGCAGACAGGCAAATTTAAGCGAATCAATATTCCAGGATTTTGTAATCCAGTAATTAGCAGTTCAGATACTGACAGCTCTACCTCGTCAATTGCAAAAAGCATGCCAACGACATTCGAGGCAATAAGGGAGCTTGCTTCCTTTTGCCGTGCTTTGGATTCCGAGATCCTCTTACATTCAAGGCAGTAATAAGGGAGCGTCAAATAACAAACGTGGGTGTGTTCCTCTTTAGCAAAGTACGGAGACAATGACGTTCAGGACAAAGCGGCAGAATACTCAACACATGTAGTTTCAATTAGCCAAAAAAGAAAGGGAGCGGACTTAGGTCCGTATGTAAACGCATGAATAATCCGTTTCAGTCTTGCAAGTGTATGCCACCAGTTTGTCCAAGTCCTTTAAACTCGTCAAACCAACATGAACAATTTACATGAGATAGAAAAAACACATCTACGAAAATACACGACCCGGTGACATAGATCGTAAAAGATTGTAGGCAAGTGACATAGTTGCATAGCTCATAAATAATTAGTTTACAAGTGTATGATGCCAGTTAACCCAAGTCCGTATGGAAGTTGGTCTAAACGAGGTAAACCATTAATAAGGAGCCATAACGAACGGTGGGTGTGCAATATCGGCGGCACAAACTCACCGCTGATGATGAAGCGCCCATCGGGGGAAAAGGTGGATTGGATCGGCGCGTTGATGCATTTGACGCCTGCGTACTGTGAGTTGATCGAGAATAGCTTGGAGATGTTGAAGGTGACGAGGCGAGAGTGCTTGGTGAGCACCAACAGCCGACGGCCGTTGGGGTGGATGCGAAGGCTCGTTATCGCTTCGTCGTCTAACTCGTCCAATTCCTTCAAAAACCGAAGCCCCTCGGCCAGATTCTGCAATACATCGATCATTCGGCGTCACTCAATGATCGCAAAACAACGCAATACGCGGACGATCACTTTCAAAGGACAGCGTTGCGAAATATCTATCATTTCAAAGCACGATTTCAAAGGACAGCGTTGCGAAATATCTATCATGTAACTCGTGCGGGAAAACGCCAGAAAGCTGCCTGTGAAAAATCCACAGAAATCACGCGCAATATACGATGCGCCCTCCTTCGGATTATCAGAATGCCAAACAGAATAGCTGTCGTTATTCATTTGTTGCTCCTGGGAGGGTGGGCGCCCGTACTTGCGTGCGGGCATCGGAAGACCACACTCGGATGATTCCCTTCCCGTCGGCGCTGTACAACCGTTTGCCGAGGGGATCAAACGCGAGGCGGTTCACGCACGCGTGGTGAAACTGCCCCCAAACGGCAAAAGACCATGTCAGTGTGACTTGATACTAATAAGGGCTTGAATACCAGAACTGATTAGTGCACAACATAACAATCAGTTCAAAATAACAAATCTGAGGTCACTGCCTGCGACAGCCTTTTATTGGAAGATGCAAATAATGAGCTCAATAATCAAATTCAGTATGACATGATTAAAACAAACGTCAGCTGCGACAGCTGCGCATTCCTTGTTGGTACTCCAGGAATTAATAACTAGTTCCGGAATTAAGGCGTTAAAAGGTACCGATAAGCTGCAAATTCGGGGTTGAGTGGCCGCACCTTCATCTTGTGCATCAGGTGCGGCGGGTACTCGTGGTTCCAGATGCATATGGTGTGGTCGTAGCAGCCGGTGACCACGATGTGCTGCTCGCTTGGGTGGAACGCGGCGCAGTACACAAAGCAGGCGTGCTGCAGGACCGCGGGAGGGGCGCGCTTCAGCGGCGCGCGGGGGTTAAGCGCGTCCAGAGAGCTCACGTCCCAAACCTGCCACACAGAGGAAAGCGAGTCGGGTCAGCGCAGCGCAGGGCCGAGCGGCCGGACAGCGACGATATTCCGGTAATCGACGCTTCCTCCAGCAACTGTCATGACACCCCGAATCCTATGATATGATGCACACCCTTGGAGCGATAATGATTGTCATTTTCAATTTTTGTAACGCAACCCGTGGTAAATGTATGGTTTTAGTTAGGGTTTTTCAGGCATGTGTTCCACAAAAATAAAACAATCTGATAGCGCACACAAATAACATTGCTTCCCCTCTCCGTGCTCACGCTGTTCTTCTTGTAATCCATTGTACATAAACAACATTGCCCTCTTGGTTCCCCCTCGTTTTCCCCTGTCCACGTTCCTATAGCGCTTCTTGTATATATAAATAACAAAATCTGTTTATGATTTGATTACACTCGTCAATTATCATAAATAAAGTTGTACCGTATATTATTATACTCATTTTACATTCCGCGCCCTCTGCCGAAACAGAATGCCACCGCCACCCCCCCCCACATTTTTTGTTTCCGTAACATCTAATAGGAAAACAAACAGAATGATTACATTAATAACTGCATTTCCCTAAAGACGGATCACTTCAGTTGTCACCACACAAATAAATATCACCGCTTAAGGCAGTCATTTCAGCCAGGATGGCGGTATTCAAACAATATATTGAGCGGAGAAATCGTGACTCGAGGCTGATATCCAAATGCGGTAACCAAATATCAGCAAAATGACGTGCTAAGCAAAATACCTCTGATCGCACGTGACATTGAAAGCATGAGTGTCTAAATCGAAGAAACAAGCCAAACACAGCAGTAGCGCTAATAAACAGGGAAGTTGCGGACGGACGGTTTTCAAAGGGAAGTCCTCCTTTTCTACGTCCACTCATCGACAATAAGGCTAGAGAGATTTAATTGTCTGTTCTTGGGGTGACCCCCCCCCCCCCCCCCCCACCCCTCTGATTTGGGCCCCCACTCCAAAAGTTTTGTAGCTGGCCCATGTTATGTACAAAATACTGTCCTTGATGGGGTTTTAGGGTGTATTGTTTAGGGTTTAGGGATTAGCTGGCATAGAATGAAATGCCTTTGGATTTCGTCCAGAGCAGTTGACACCTAGAACAGGCAATTAAATCTCAATGCCCCAGTGAAGACACGCGTCTCCACCAAGAGATACTACCAACTCATCGGCGAACACTCATGCATCGGCGACTAGTGTCAGTAAAATCATTTACATTGGGCTATCAATGAGGGTAGAGCCTGAACCATCGTGCCATTACTTACATAGTGAATACATTGTAAACACAATGAGTTTCATTGTTGACAGAATCATATCGACATAGCAATAAACAATAATAATATATTCCTATAATAAGACGAGAAAAACGCTGCTTTACTTTCCCCACTCACGTTTCTTGTTTCCATATTTAGAGGCGCTTGGCAGAAACGAGTGGCCCTATCGGGGTGTAGAAGGGCGGGAGGGAGGTGGGAGGACCTTGGCCGTGAAGTCCGAAGAGGCGGTGACAATGGTATCGTCGTCTGGCGACCACGAGATATCGTAAATCTGCGGCACGAACAGCGCAGCCTCTCAGACAGTAAACTATCGACACACTTGTCGGAAGACTTCCCCCGCTACAATTGCCACTTCCCAAAGGCAAACGAACTGACCATTTCGTAGTGTCCTGTCATAGTGATCATCAGCGCGCCGGTGATGACGTCCCAAACCTGTGCCGTCCAGCGCGCGAGGGGCAGCCGCAGCACAAATTTACTACCGCAACTTTTACAAAAATCCGCTCGGAACGCCACTTCTCTGGCCGCACTCACCTGCACGCCCCACAGCATAGTGCCACCAACAGCCACCGCTAGCAGCGTCCCGTTGTGCGCGAAGGACAGCGCGGTGGCGCCCAGTGGTGTCCCAGGCAGCAACTGCATAAGTGTGTTGGGTATCTGCAGAATCGATTATGGCACATTATCAGACACCGACGATATCTGCTTTTCATCCACAAGTTCAATACCCAATCGCTCGGTATTATTCCAATGAAACCATTTACGTTTTGTAGTTAGATTTTTGCTTCTTTCCTATTCTGCGAAAGCCGGGTGTGCACTACCTGACAGGGGTAGCCGGGCGGCCTCGCCAGCCGTGCACGCGCCAAGCTGGCCTCGTCCTCGTCCATCATGCTGCCGCTGCTGGCTGCCGACGAGTGCACATCCAGGCCCAGCCCGCCCAACCCCGCCTCCTCCAACAGGTCGTACCTGCCGCGGCAACCGCGTCTTTCAAACCCCGTTACGTCTGGAGCTCCAGATTATAATTCCCCAACTAAAATATCGTCAAATACCAGACAGTAATACAAGCTCCCACTCAAGGACTGACGCAGTGCTGCTACCGAGCGACTCTCGTCGTCAAAATCGGCCTTTCAAGCCATTAAGGTTCGTTTCAGGTGGCGGCCTCGCCATTTGAATTTTTGTTAAACAAATACAATATAAAGCACAAAAAGCATGTAGTTCCGGTGACAAGATGTGGTTTGTTAAACATTTTACGAGACCAGTGCGCTGGGAGTCCTAATAGTACAACGTTGTAGAGAAAAGGAAATACCATGAATATAAAACGTATCCTTCCTCCTTATCCGAGACAGACAGAACATAAGAGAGAGAGAGAGAGAGAGAGAGAGAGAGAGAGAGAGAGAGAGAGAGAGAGAGAGAGAGAGAGAGAGAGAGAGAGCACAAGACATGTAACTTATACAGCATTAACCCTCATGTCAGCGGTCCGCTGTATGAATGCGGAGCGGGTCACTGATCGACGGCTCTCCAGCATTACCTTCCCATTTCGTAGCCCCCCCAACCGCCCAACATAGTTTGCGGGCGCACGCCCTTCCCCGGCGCGGTGATGACGACGTCCGGCTCTCTGCGGTCAATGATGTCCACCTTCACCTGGAGAAAGGAAGGGTACTTGTGCCGCCGACGAGACGTTTGCTCCCTCCACCACTGGACGTAGGTCTATGAGCGGTCCAAGGATGAAATAATCAACAAACGGGAGCGAAAACAAATCGAATATATAAAATATTTTTGGTGCAGTCGCGCTTCGACAGCCGTGTCTACGCCGGACCTCTTTCGCGGAATTGTTGACGCGTGCGCCCAGTTGAGGTTGCGGGGAGCGTAGGCATGGAGTGCCGTTATTCGTTTGATAGGAATACAGCTGCAGCTTCAGCTCGCCTAGCATAGGCCCGTGCTCGCTTTGAATTTTGAGAAATGCCCAGGCAAGAGGGCGCATTGCGCCGTGCGTTCGATCCTTGGGCAGCTCGTTCATCGACTCCGGCGGTTGGAGCACCTCGAACAACAGCATAACACCTGTCGACAGGGCGTAGTCGAGCGATAATATTCAACATTGACGATAAACAATTTCGACAAAGAAACCGCTGCGAAAATTTCGTTTCCTATCGTTTTGGTTAGTTGGTCGTACCTCTATCGAGAAGACTGTCTGCGTCCTCGTCAATAGTGACCTCCTCGTTCCAGGCGGCCGCGAGCATGGTGTGGGGGCGCGATCGAAGGTCATACGGGGCCGTCTGCACTGCCGGAATGAAGTCCAGCAGGGCCGTGTGCCATTTCTGGTGCTCGGGGGCGGGAGACTCCACGCTCCCGGCCTCGACCCCCGCCGACCCGTCCGCTGCTGCGGGTGCCGGTGGTGGGGGAGCAGCTGGCGGAAGCGGTCCACCACCGAAACGTGGCAGAGTCACCATCACCGGTCGCTCCGGCTACAACGACAATGCGATGCGGGGGTGGTGTTTGCCAAGCACGCTTTAGTCGCATATTCACGCCGAGCTATACCTCGAAACGGGAATAAGTGGGCGGCGTGTCGTACCTGCGACAGGTATTCGTACTGCTCATCTTCGTTCACGATGGTTGGCCCACTGGCCAGATCATCGCGCACGATGTACTCCCCTGTCTCGGGGTTGACGAGGTGCATGCGCACAACAGGACTCGACAGCCAGACCATCGGCTCCAGCGCGTCCGTGCTCTGGATATCAATCTACATATATGTCGAGACAAGGACGGAACAGCGGGCGCGTTGGAAGCGAAGTGTGAAGGATGACACCGTCATGCCGCTGTAGCTCGCTATAGGCGCCTCTAATTTGGCAAGCTAGGTATAATGAAAACATCTCAACTAACCCCACTCACCATTTAGGCGATCGAGCGAACATCGCAGGGTACTGGCACAGGTACACACCTTCAGCACTTTCTCATACTCCGGCAGTTGTTCCCGCTTGAGGGAGATCTTCTTAGTGTCACCCCGGGGCTCGGTTTGCTTTCCGCCTCTACTCCCTCCTTTCCTGCTCGACGCTTGAGCGCTTGAACGGTCGCTGTTCCTACCGTCGCGACTGCTACCACCAGCTTCACTACTCTCCGTCCCGTCGCCAGTCCCTTCGCGGTCGACTTCACTGTAGCGTTTTTTTACAGCGCTGGCGACCGGCGGTTGGTGGCCGGATTTCATGGACGAGGAGCTACTGGGACGTCGCACTGGCCGAGTCCCTCCGCTGCCCTCCCGAGGCCTAGAGATCTCGCCGTCCTTTCTAGCCTGCATCATGCTGCCGTCGCTACTACCCGATTCGCTACCTTTCCGACTGCGACTTGGATGGCTCTCCCTACCAGTGCCCCCGCGCGAACTGTGAAGGGGTAGCATCAACAAACCAATGGTAACGATGAGATTGCCATGGCGAGCCGTTAATTCAGGCGCAATATCTGAGCTCGCAATAAGTCAGCCGAGCCAGTGTGCCCAGCCAACGCGACGACGAGAGACTCGGCAAGCTCAGGGAATGCACGCGACATCACGACATTCGAGCGAACAAAGCAGTCTCGTAGTTGCCGACACAGTCCCCCGCTGTGCCGGACCGGTGTCGGTGCTTATTTCAATACGGAAAGCAAACTCTATCGGCATTCGCGTCAACACGGTAATGACAGGGGTATGGTCGATCAAGGGATGTACGCTCACCGAGCTGCGGGCGGCGGAGGAGCCGGCATTCGCACTTCATCGTCACACTGAGCCGCAACCGCCGGCGGCACCGCCTTTTCTCCGCTGCGGCTGCTGTCCTCAGCTTCCTCTCCGTCCTTTTTCCCTCGCCCCAACATCGACTTGAGCCCACCAAACACACCCGCAGGACGGTCGGCAGTCTGCGCATCATTGCCGTCGCCCTTCGAGCTGACGACGGGTCGAACAATTAAACAAAAAGTAAAACGAAGCGCAAAAACATCGACACCAGGAAATGATTGCTGAAAGATATGCTAAGCACTGCGAAGCCTTTCGGAAAACAACTAATACAAAAATGCAAAGCACCTTCACGAATCTCAGTCGAAATAAACTTCGCGCTAGAAGTAAGAAATTAAAACAAGCGGGGCGTAGTGGAGAGACAGGGAAGAGGGGTACATACGCGCTACCGCCTTCTTCATCGATATCCCCCCCCTCCTCTTCGTCTTGCAGCCGACCCTTCTTTGCTCTCCCTCCGCCGCGCCTCGGACGGGAAGGCAGCATCTTGCCGAGCACCCCCTTCTGCCTGTGAATGTAAGCACCCCGTGTAGAAAAAACACAACTCAATGAATCATCAAAGGTGCGAAAGGACCGTGGCACGTTAGCGGGCAAAATAGTTCAGACAGTTGTAAACTGCCGGTAACAGGAATAGGAGCGAGGGGGTAACAGGAGGAGCGAGGAAACTTTCTCTACATGAGGGAGGGAAGGAGGGCGGTGTGAGAGCGCTAATAAGGCGGGCAGATAAATTGTGGCAAAGTAAGTCGCACTTTTTGCCGGTGTGGCCATCAACAGTAGACGCCTCCTCGTCGCTGCCGTCCTCATCCCTACCCATGTTAGACGAGCTGCCCTTCTTCCGCGAAAACAGGCCCCGCCTGCTCAGGAAGCAAGGGG
>JAPMLY010001682.1:20000-43745 GCA_026401115.1 Tetraselmis chui
TAGGGCCACGGTGGGGTCGATGTATTTGCCTTCGGACACGGAGCTATTCTTGGCCCATCCCCCCATATATTTAATGACGGGAGAGGGGCGCCGATGCAGCTAGCGGCGGAAGCCGGCCCTTTCCGGAGGTTGTGCGATGTTGACTTAAAGGCGGCGGGCGGTGCCTTATTTATTGAGCGGAGCGCGAGGTCTAGCCAGGTTGAAGGGTTGCAGAGACTTTCCACTCTGCGGAGGGTTCCAAAGGTGAGACGCTCCAAATAGCGGCAGGGGGAGGGTGTTTAAATTAGCCCTTGCAAAAAGCATTACGTTGAGTGTGGTAGTGGTCCATGAGGTCCGCCAACGGGGGTTTGCTTGTATTAGGACCGCCAATACGAGTTTGTCGCGCATGTCGCGGCGTTTGTCGCCTCTAGACTTGCGCACGAACAAACAAATTTGTTGAGAGAGTATGTCGACGGTGAGGTCATTTGTGAGGCAGCGGGCGCATGTTTCGGCGCGGCAGAAGAAGGTGTAATTACCGCAAAGCGCGAGTAAGGCACTAAAAAGTTCGAGTATCGGCTTGGAAGTCGGTGTCCATGTAAGGGTTTCGCGGAGCTTCTTTGCGGCAAGAAGAATCAAAAGGGCGAATGGGGCTGGGCGAGGTAGTTTGGCGTCGGATGGGACGAGGCGTTGTTGTTTTATTTCTAGCCCGCGTCTAGCGTCGGCTAAAAGGTCACCCACGGCGATGGAAGGTAGATAGTACTCTCGAAAGTAGTTGTTGACCGCCGATTAATAAGGGTGCATACAACTTGCGGCGGCGGTGCCGAGTAAGCCGAGCCAAGCAGTGTAGCGGACCATAGGAGCTGGAGTGGCGGACAAAGGGGGTAGACCTTCCGCGGCGCATAAAGAAAAGTAGTGGCGTAGGGCGTTGTCGTAGTTGGCGTAAGTAGACGGCGCGAGGGAGCTACTGAGTAGGCTAATCGCGGTGTTACCCAAGCGGTCGGTGTTGAGGAGGACACGGAACTTGGTAGACATAGACGAGGACCAAGGGCATGGGTTGTGCTTGCACTTAGGCGGTGGCGTGGTGTGCATGTGCGGGCTCGAAGCGGCACGGGCAGGGGCGCGTCGTAGGTGGGATGGGTGGCACGTAGGGTGTAGCCCATAGCGCCGCGGCGGATGTAGAGCCACGAGGGGGTGTTAGCCAAAAGACCACGATGCTCTAGCCGGGTGGTCCTACCCCCGCGTGCTTGCCAAGCCAGCGAGGGATGAACAAATCGCGTGAGGAAGGGAAATGTGGAGTCTGTAATGCGAGCCGGTGGAGGTCTTGATACCACGGTTTGTTGGGCTAGAAAGGGGCCACGACGGTATCAGCTGCTCTTGATTGGCGCAGTTTGGCGGCGAGGGTTGGTAGGGTTGTCCATGGAGGGTTGCAGTAGTTATTTTTGCGGGTCTAGGCCGCATCGGGCAGGTGTAGGCGGTCGACGTCTTCGCGCTGAGGGTCGCGCCATTTGGCGTTGAAATGCGGAAGCTGAGTGTTGAGCAAAGACGCGAAGCGGTCGATAGCGTGAGGGCCCCACCGGTCTTGCATGTGTAAAAAGATTCGCGGGTTTAGCTGCCAGTCCTTGATGCCCAGTTCGCAGCAGAGGGTATATGCCCATGTATTCGTTGTCGAATGGATGTAGCGAGGTCGGATGCGGACGTCGTTGGTGTCGAGCAAGTACCACAGGCGGCGCAGCCCGGTCATCATAACGGGTGACCGTGTTGTTAGCTTGGTGAGGGTAGCGACCACGGCAGTGTTGTCCTCGTGGAGGAGGACGTTGCGACCTCGTACATGGGGGATGAACGATTCGATCACGTGTCAACCGCTCGGAGTTCCGTCCATGTGATGTGCTGGTAGCGGTCTCGCGCCTCACAGAAACCGCGGGCTTAGTAGTTGGGATTGTCGTTCAGAACCCATCCGTAGTCGATGGAGTCGGCATGGGGCAAGGCGGTCTCGATGGGCATGTAGATAGACATGCCGTTGTCTTGGGTGGGAATTGTGTGCCACCACTCGAGGTCTCGCCGTAGCTAATGCGTTAGATGGATATGTCCCCCTCAGCCACGGCGAATGGCGAGCACGTCGTGCAATTTGCGCAAAAAGAAACGCGCGGGTGCGATGGCGAGGTAGAGGAACTGTGCTTTGCCCGCGATTGTTGTTAGCTGTCGCGCTGGTAGCCAGCGAGCGTTCGAGGCCGCTCGGCCGAGTAGAGCGGATGGTTGCTTGGCGAGTTGGAGAAGCTTTTCGGGTGGGGCGCGGAACTTGCCGTGGTTGAGGTCGACGGTTAAGCCTAAGTGGTCGCCGACTTGAGTAAGCGTCCGGACGCCCTTCTTGGGGTTGCGTAAGAGGCCGAGTTGCTCGAGCATGGATTCGACGCGTTGTCGTAGTAGGCTTGCAGCGCTGTAGGAGTCGGCGAGGAACGAGAAGGCGTCCATGTAAGGTAGGAGGCGGGTGCCGCGCCACCGAGCGTTGCGGAAGAAACGTTTGGACGGGTGTCTTGGTGCTGAACTTGTCGCTGGGGTAGGTGGAGGGGGGCAGCGGAGGTAGTTCGTGAACACTTGTGTGAGTTTGCAAAAGCAGTAGCCCGAGCCAAGCCAGCCCATCGGGAGGCACGCGAGGTGCCAAAGGGCACCGCGGTAGTTGACCGTGAAGTAGTCGCGGTCCTCCTCCCGGATGCCAAATATGTAGTACCCGTCGGTGAGGTCGAGGGAGATTAAGTAGTCACCCGGACGGAACAAGTGGCGCAAGTGTTTTAAGGCCTCGCATGACATGTTGAACTCGGAACAAGAGCGGTTGAGTTCGCGGAGGTCGATGATCAGCCGCCATTGGTTGTGACCGGGCTTGGGGACGAAAAATATGCAAGACACGTAGCGCGAGTTGTGAGAGCGTTCCCACGCCCCGTGGGCCTCGAAACGTGGGAGCTTTGTGTTTAGGAATTCGAGTGTAGCGTCTTACATAGAGATGCCGTGGTTGATCGGGCGTGCGCGTTCGCCCCGCTTGAAGTTGACGCGGACTCCGTGGCGGATCCAATGTATGATTTGGCCGCCCGCGACGATGCGTTCCCAATCCCGCCATCTTCATCGCACGCGACGTCGCATGAAGGGAGATGAGGGGGAACATGAATCGGTGAGGCGGGCCACGCCATCACTTCTTTTGTGGTGGCCGTGGTGCGTCATCAGTCTTGGCGGCCGGAGGGCGCGTGTGGCTGATGCCGTTGCAACTGCTGCCCTGCATTTGTGGGCAACCGCTTTGCGGGCTTTGGCACATGGTCCGGGAGGCTTGTCGAGAGTGAGCCAGGCGAATGCTGCGCCAACGGCCGCCTTGTAGGCGGCGTGTAAGCTGACTTCAAGCGTGCGGTCGACGAAAGCTTGGCGTAGCGTGTCCATTGGGTCGAAGACCACGATAGAGCGTGGGCGACGGAAACGTTCGTGCGCCAACTCGGCGAAGACGTGGCCCACATCGGAGCTCGTTTGTCCGGTCCTGGTGAGGCAGAGAAGCCCAATCGAGTACGGGCGGCCTCCTCCGTCGCTGTGTGGGTGCGATTGCCCGCTCTGATAAGGACTTCCGCCGCTGCTTGCTCCGGCGATAGAGGTGGGCCGTTCGACAGCGCGTCCAAGCCCTCGCTAATTGCCGCGTTGGCGCAACTGTCGAAGGAAGCATAGCAGCCGATGTCGAGGTACTCGTCGTAGGCGGCATGTGTCTTTCTGTCGCTGAGGGCACGGGCGGTGTCGTCTCTTAGAGTCTAGTGCCTCGGGGATATGTGTATGATAAGTACTACATTTGTATGACTAATCATACACCAGAGTCTCGTAAAAAACTGGTCACCCCCACGCGAGGAAAAGTTAGTACTTTGTCAAACTTCAGGGGCGTGTACCTCAAAGTGTCCTTAGCTTAACTCCGTCGGCTCACGACCCAGAAGGGGGCGGAAGCTGTTCGAACGGCTGACTTGGTATGATCGCTTGTCGGCATACATCACCACAACCACGAAAACGACCGTGACGCGAAAGGCATCTTTCTCTACCCGCATATACCCCCTTTAACATCTGAAAGGTGGTGCGTGACGACAAGAACATGACCAAAGCTATGGGACGGTCGGCGCGTCCGTCGGCTACTGTGTGGGGTGGTCAATTGCGTCGACATGCCGCTAGGACACGATCCCGCAAGCAACTTAAAGGCTAGACTAGACAAAGTTGGCAATGCAACTCCCAGACCCACACATATCATCAACACAAAAATGCGTTGCAGTGCGAATGCCCTTTCAATCCCCCCGAATAGCTATGCCAATTCCATGCGCACTTACGGACGATGCGTTACTCGTACCATTTATTACAAATGGTCGGTAGTGAGTGATACCGGTCCGCGGACTATCGAACTCACACTACCGAACTACCTTACATGGTGGGGTTCTTTCGCTAGCTATAGTTCGAACTTAATGTCACCGCCTACAAACGCAGAAATCATGCCCGACCACACCAGCGACGACCTCGTTATGGAGCCTCGTTATGGCGAGTCTTCCGATGACGAGGGCGACCACGCTCCAAAAAACCACCGTATCGGATCCCCGAGACGGCTATCTCCATGACGTAGCGATGCTCCCACCTGTGCTTAAAGTCACCGTTGCAGTATGCAGCCCAAACATATTAGCGATGTGGGAGGTGTTGTAAATGATTACTGTGGCGACAATGCCTAATTGGAATGCGTGTTGTTCTATATATAATGGTGAGGGGGGGGGAGGGAGCCTACATGTGACAAACGCACGAGTAGACATCTTGAAGTTGTGTATCATGCTTTCCCACGAGAACATACACGCCGACTTGCGTGCTTAACAATTCTTCATCACCTAATATTGGCCCTCGGGGATAGATTGAATGATGCTTATTGGTATTCATAGAAGTGCAAATGGATAAGCCATGCATGAATAAAAACATGTGGCTCAACATGGCGTGTGCACCGAATGGCGAATGAAGTCAAAGATGCACGCAAGACTATGTTGCGGAATGCTTGGTTCGGGCGTGTTTCAGGAAAAGAAGTTGAGAAAATTCAATATCATTTAGTTTCTATTGAATGTGGAATAGGCACTTACCTTCTTGCTGCACATCCCTCGATGTGGCCCCGCGCAAAATAATGAGCTACTTCACCGAAATCGTGAAGTACGCACAACCTCTTTCCCAAGGCCTTCCTTCCATCAGAAATCTACACCAACAACAGAGTCCATGGTTTACCTTAGCATTGCAATGGATCACTTGAAAACTAGTGTGAACAGGCGGACAAGTGACAACATGATAAGTGACAACAATAAAATTAGTGACAATAGGCAAGTGCAAATGGCGCATAAGAGTTATGTTGTGTTACGTCCACTATAAGCTCAGGAGGCGTGGCGGCCTTGGCGTTCACTACGTCAATACCTATCTCTAACTTTGAGGTGCCATGCTATATCGATACCTATGCTATATCTCAACAGTGTTGTGTGTTTGTTTCGAAGAAAATCCGTGGATAAGTAGCGTTAGTGACTACTGATGCGATGGAGGAAGCTTAAATGTTCGTGCTCGACGACTACAACATATGCGTCACCTAGTGTTGGAGCTTATTAAGTTTCACATTCAAACAACCTAGCCGTATTCGACCCGAACTATTTAGGCTGGCCACTAGAGGAATAGCGGAATAGCGATAGCGGTACGTATCACTATACAGTACCGAAACGTACTGACACGTCGGAATTATTAGTAATAAATACGTCGCGAAGCGATACGAGCTATAGGTCCAGGCAAATAATAGGAGGTATATTCGCGAATATACCTCCTATTCGGAATAGGAGGTATAGCGTTTTTCAAATAATATACACGATATGCAGGCGAATAGACATAACGAAATACAACCGGACCGCTATGGGTTTGAGCGACCGCTCTATAGGTTTGGGCTGGCTCACCGACTACAGGTACCCGTACAGCAACGAAAGATGCCAGCAACGGGACAACGCAAAATCAGTGGCGTGCCCTCGTCTAGAAGAAGGAATCCTAGGACTATCGCTAGTACCCCACATATTCACCACGTAGTCGCTATCGCTATCATGGAATCCTGCGCGGCTTGTGTTGGAGTGAGCAGCGGACGCATTCGCCCGGCGAGCGATCTATCCGGACACGCGCATTTTCGAAAATCTATCTCTTGTCGACTTGCCCACTCGCTCAAACAAGAGTTAGATCGACTTCGAATTTATCGAAAATCTAAAATTTACCTTGAGATACCTTTATAAAACAAGTTACACCATCTGTGTGGCAGCAAGATTTCGTCTACTCAACTTTTTCGATAGCGACTTGCGGGGTAGCTCCTCCACGTAGCTGGTAGTAGCGATCGTCGCTAGATGATCCACACAAGTACTTAACTGTAGTTGGTCCCTATTCGCTATTTGTTTAGTAACGCGTAATAGCGCCCATACATCCTAGGCCGACTCGTGCTGACTGGACTGGCTTGAAATCGAGAAACGTACTATGACGTACTGTACCGTACAGCAACATGGTCACGTGTGCGCTATTTGGCTATTCCACTAGTGGCCGGCCTTAGGAGCCTTTTCAGATTGCATACCAGTCGTTGGTCTCCAACGTGTTACAGGATCACGTTGTGTCAACCCAACGTCGGGACAGGTGATTACTATCCGGACCGTTATTCGGCCGAACCGAAAGATCCCAAGAAGAACGCGTCCACACCCTAAACAACAATGAACGCTCCGAAAACGGTTACAACAAATCTGCTACCTCCAGTGCAACCTCGACGAGGGTACCTTGCAGAGTACTTCCTTTCTGTGCGTTGAGTGTGGGACTTTGCAATTAGTGCCCCGCTCACGGCACGACGGCGATTGGCTACGAACACCAAATGCTACTCGACCACGTAGCTTTTGGTGACATAAGGCGGGTCCGTACGGAATAAATACGCCCCACGGCCGCACCTCTAGTATCTTGAACCCTTCCCTTTCCCAATATTCAGCAGGCGTGGTGCACCATACCTTATGATAGGGATGGTCGCTCGATTTGTAGCCGAAGTCGGGGGTGCAGACGATACTAAGCTTAGGCGTGTCTGCCGCTACTTTAGATATTCACTCAATGTACATAGCGGTATTTAAAAGGTATTTAAAGTACTCATTATGAAAACGCGTAATCATACATGCCGGTGTATGATATATGAGATCATACACATATCCCCGAGGCACTAGAGATGCGGGTCCTCTATGTCTCGTGGGGGACGTTCGAGCCCGGTAGGGATGACATCGCCGTAGTAGATGAAGTCGACAAACTCGGACGCGGTCGGTTCGGGCTCGTCGTCAAGCATGCCGATAGGTGGCTCTTGGGCCGCCTTACCACCCTCCGTCGTTGGTGTCGCGTCGGGGGGAATGGACTGATGTTGATTTGTAGTAGCAGGTGCGGCAATTGGTGTTTGGAGCTATGCGAGCAAGGCAACGTTAACCGATAGAATCTGCTCGGCGATATGTTGTTCCGAAGCCGACACGGCCGTACGAATATATTCGGTTGTGCGTTGCTCAGGTTTAGGGTTTATGGTTTAAAACCTTAAAACCCTAAACTCGAAGTAGTGTGAGCGTCGGCCACCGGGGCGGACGTAGTCTGCGCAAGCTACATAGTGCGTGTCTGCGTAGGTGAAGGAGGAGAAGTGTCGTCGCGTGTCGCTCGAGTGCGGATGTGACGACGGTAAACTGACACCATGCTCGACTACTAGTGTCGAAACTGCGTTCGCGCGAAGCCTAGATTGGATGAGCGCGAAAGCGGAGAGTGCCAGACTCTTAGCTAGTTTTGGCTTATGATGAGGCGAGGGCTAACTAGAGCTTACCGTTGGGGGAGTCATTTGGTTGTTGGTTGCGTCCTACTACCAGTGCAAGTGGGTTGTCATGGAGGTACGACGTGCTGTTACTAACAGTGATAGTAACCGCGGGGGCTGTTGATATCTCTTAGTGGGTCTAATAATGGACACATATGTACGCTGAACTCCGGGGGAGTCTTGGCCCTCCACCTATAGGTGGACGCACGTGTTTGCATGGTGCGTGGAATTCATATGCACAATATGTTCCTATCGGGTACCGACTTTTGGGGCGGTACTTGGATAAGGCGTACATCTCCGTTCCGGGAGGCGTGGGTTCTAACCCCCCTCATGCCGTTTCCGTGTATGCACGGTTAAATATGTTATGGGCCCTCCGCGTTTACTGCGGGGTTACTAGGGCTACCGGCCGGAGTTCATGGGATGATGTCCATTAAGGGGGAGTGTTGATATCCCTTAGTGGGTCATATAATGGACACCTCTGTACGCTAGACTCCGGGGGAGTCTTGGCCCTCCACCTATAGGTGGACGCACGTGTTTGCATGGTGCGTGGAATTCATATGCGCAATATGTTCCTATCGGGTACCGACTTTTGGGGCGGTACTTGGATAACGCGTACAACTCCGTTCCGGGAGGCGGGGGTTCTAACCCCCCTCATGCCATTTCCGTGTATGCACGGTTTAATAGGGGCCACTGTCCTGTACACATGGAATATGGGTATGCAAACCTCTATATTTAAAACAATCTGACCATAAGATTTCCGATCCACATACTTTAAAATTCTTTACAAGAACCAACATTGGAACCCACCAAGAGAATGATGATGGACCCCCCCCCCCCCCCAACGAGTTTACCCGAGGAAGTACATGAAGGCATGCTATAACATCAGTAGCACTACCCTCATGCAAAGCGTCACGAAGGTGGCCAAGGTGCCATGAAGAACAACGGAAAGACACTACATGAATTCCCGGTGCACATCACCCAAGAACCGACGGAATGGAATATAAGTAGAAACAAACTCTGTCATGCGCACATAGTTGTCTAAGCACATTGAACGGGAGTCCGGAGCACCCATGCAAGGCAATCGACGTACAGCCACCAAAATTGCCAAACGGTCAACCGGCTCGACCGCCATTGGGCCATCTGAGCCAATATGCCCCCGTCCTCCAAGGCAAAGGGAAAATAGTCATGAACCGACTGTAGTAAAGGCATACCAAGTGACGCCGAAGTGAGGAGTTCATCATCAAGCTTACCATGTTGGGTCCCCGTTGCAAGGCTTCCGGCCAACGGGAGGGGTTTGGGCACTCCCCTCCCCATCAACAACAAGGCATCCGCGGGCATGGACGTTGAAGCTCATGTGGGAACTAATATTCGTATCATAAACAACAAGGTGGCGATGCGGGGCCATAAACTCGAGCCAGACGACATCCCGAAGTCGATCCCGAGAGGCGTTAGACCAAATATGGCGAACCTCCAATCGCGAGTCCCACCCTTAAACACCCCCGACTCAGTCATGATTTCTTCCAAAACATGGACAATCCGTCATTAATCTGAATGATATACCATGAGCAAAGGCACCGGGGGTTTAAATGTGGTCCGTATAAGCATGTATATAGTCTGTTGAGCGCTCACCCGACTTGGTAGCCCCCAAAGCCGTCGAGGAAGAACCATCTTCACGAGTTGTCGAAGGAGCCTCAGATACAACAAGGACACTTCCGAGCGTGGGAAGGGCGCTCCGGAGTAAGCCGCGACACCCGGTGCGCAACCACCATATAGCTATCTTAATGTCCTATGGCACCCGAAAACTGGACTCGTGTGAGGCCGAAAAGAGCGCCAAAGCACTTCAACCATTGTCCGAAAAGTAATGCGCATGTTAACCGTAGGAGACGCCTCAGTAAAGAATTCATGCATTGTCACCTACAAACTCCACATCCACCGCGACACACTTACATCCATCACGAACACCCTCAAAGCCCGCGACAATTCAGGCATCCGCACCCACATCGGAAAATGAAATCACATAACCGCTCTCTCGATAACGACCTCGCCGACGCACTCGTCAATAAAGTAGTTGACGGTCACCCAAACGACACAGATTACACTACCGGTTCAGAAGTGTCCATGGGCACCTCGACCTTGCCATAAACACTCATACCTAAGCCTCAAGGCGACCCCATATCCTACCGATACACTAGCCTCAAATCTGACGCCCACAAATGTAGCACCAAACACACTCACACACTACTCGCTCACATCACCAAACACGGCTCCCGCCTCGCCCTCCATGTCGCCGATGGCGCGGACTCCTCGCTCCACAACAAACTCACCCACCTAAGGAATATCCATTTTGCACACAAGCAAGAGTTCATGTGGGGGTAGCACAACACCCGCCTCCTCACTACGTTGCCCCATTTGCGGTCAATTAACTAACAACTATCATATGGCATGTAACAGTAGGATTGTCCCTCGATGTCGGGCCTCCGACAAAACCGTCACACTAGCGCCTTCCAACTATTCTTCTCCCTGTTAGAACGACACAACGGTGTCATATGGTACACCATCTCCGCCGATTTAGATAACAAGCCAATACAATCCTTCGACTCCCCCCTATCCACATAGCGTCCTTGCTAACCCGCTTAATTGTCACCCACCCCCTCCATCTCGTATGCCCACCCCCATGGTAAATGCCGATGAAAGCTCCTTCCCTGACTCGCTCACATCATATCATGCTATTCTCCCCGAGGACCTCCTTTGCTCCGCTCTTTGGCCCTATGCCCCCAAGTCGGATTTTATCTGCCTCTTAGAAGCCAGATTCGTTGGACACTCGAACGCTCGCATATGCTATTCGTCAATTAAAAAGATTCGGATAGGGGTATGGAAATACTGCATATACCACAACCTCTAGCACACCGCCCACCTCATTCGCAACAGATACACCCCCCTCTCAAACGCACTCCGCTAACACCGGCCAAGTATTGGGATTGACATCCTTCCCACGTCATGAATCGCACCGTTACCCCTCACTCGTCCACGATAGCCAGCCTCACCTCACTTTTCACACTTCACAGAGACCCTCCGGATAAAATCATGTCAAAAATATGCCCCGAAACAACAAGCAGACTCACTCAACCACATACACACAGTCCAATGGCTTCACCTTCTCCTTCTCGAATACCACATCAAGGCCCGCAAAACAGCCCGCATCACCCCGCAATTAAGCCGCCCTAGACACCATCAACAGCTTACTCAGCATTTCCTAGGGAGGGAGTAAATTCCCCCAACACAATTCGGAGAGGTTGGATTCAGGCGTTCAACGGTCTAGCCCCAATGAAATGGAATTGTTTACAACAGTCACCAAGTTAACGGTTGGTGTCTCCGGGCGCCCCTTGTGACCATGCCTATTGGAGGTCTCTTCGATACTTTAGGATTCATGCCATGTAACCACTTATCCCAACCACTCCATTGGCAGTAGCAACACCGTCTAAATAATACCCGTAAATAGTACATACATACATGCATGAAATATAATGTGACGCTAGTCTCCACGGTACGCGGCATGCTCCAACCGCGCGAGGGCGCAAATCAGTCAGCCTTTCTTGCCTACGCTCGTCGCGACGGGCCTACTTAACCTCTTCTCATGCGCGACTCCGGTCTTGCCGGAGCGGCGGGGGGGGGGGAAGGCAAACGAAAAAACCTTTCGCAAACTTCGTCGACGGTCCCGTTGTTTTTCTGATCCACGTACTCCCCCGTCCGAGATAATCGATGCTCCTCCCGTCGCACCTCGCCTCCTAGCCTAGACTTCCCTTCACCTTCGGGGGCTAGTGGAAGTTATTCGCCCCAAACGGTGTCTACCTGGCGCTCTTGCCTCCGAGCCAATTTTTTCCCTATCCCTTGTCCGTCTCTACATGTTTTCCAACACCTACCTAATCGTGTAGAATTCGCCATTACTCCCTCCCCCCGGTGGTTTACGTTATCATGGGGGCGTCTTTATAAGCATAGTGCCGATGCGATAACCCTAGGTTCCCTACATGAGACAGCTTGTTGATACCTAGATACCGATTGGGGGAGGGGCCTGCCGAACTCGCGGATCGAGGCGCTGTTCCCCAAAAATCTCTTCGGGTACGGAAAGATTTAAGTTGAAATCCCTCCGTACCGGGTTTCTCCGGCGGTTGTCGATCAGGTGAACCTCCGCCGCTAGACTGTGTCGCTCCTTCGCCTACGATGCTCCTCCGGCATGCGTAGCTTCTCGCCTTACCCCTAGGGGAGACTCGAGACTCACATGCCTGGTCGACTTGCAGTGAGCGCAATGCCCTTGCGCTGCTTTCCGGCTTTCCACCGCCATCTCCAACGCCCACCGCTAACTCAAACCCGCCCGTACCCTCCTCGCCGCCAAAAGCTCATTAGTTATAGGTCCCACTCGTGCACATGAGAGTATCCGAGGAGTATCTAGCCTCGAAAAGGAACATCGGACTAGCCGAGCGTGAGATCTTGACGCATGTGTACAAATACTATTTTGAAATGCCCTCATACTTGAGGCTTCCCGATAGCTGCTGATTCGCGGATCACAGCCGCCGGATTTCACCCCGCCCAGCCCCCAGCCGTGCCATGCCATGCACGGCTATAGGGCTACCAGCGCCCACCCCGAGGATTTGGGGGTGAGTGCCGACGGGCATACGAGTGCACCCCCTCCGGGGCCGCCGCCGCTGCGCCGCCGGCGGGCGCTGACGGTCCCTTCTCGATCCACGCACACCCATGTCCAAGAAAATCGCTGCTCCTCCCGTCGGAGCTAGCCGCCTAGTCTAGTCTTCCTTCCTCCTTCGGGGGTTGGGGAGAAGAAATTCCTAAGCTTCAAACGGTGTCCGGGTCGCGCTCTTGCCTTCGAGCCAGAGTTTTTCTCATATCCCATGTCCTTCACCGTTTGTTTTCCAACACATGTCTCATCGCGTTATGGTCGGCCGTACTCTCCTCCGATGGTTTACGATGTTAAGGGCCGCATATACGAGTAGTGTGCCGTTACGAAAAGCCTAGGCACACTCCCTAAGGCAGCCTATCCCTAATTGTGTACCGGCTAGGGGAGTGGTTGGTCGAGCACAAGGATCGGGTCGCCGCTCCGCAAAAGGTGGTGGGTACGGAACCATTTATCAAAAAAGCCTCCGTACTGGTTTTTCCGGCAGCGGATGATCGTGTGGACCTCCGCCGCCATACCGTGTCGCTCCTTCCGCTGGAACTCTCCACCGGCACGCGTAGTTACTCGCCTCGCCCGCCGGGGAGACTCGGGACCCACATGCATAGTCGGTTGACAACCAACGCGTTGCTTAAGCGTTGCTTCCCAACGGTTCGCCGCTAGCTCCAACGCCCGCCGCCGGCTCATGTCCGTCCGTACCCTCGTCACCGCCAAACGACCCCTCAAATACAAGTCCCACCCGTGTACATGAGACTATGCTGCAAGGAGTATTTAGCTGTGAAAAGGAATATCGGACTAGCCGAGCGGAAGATCTTGGCGCTTGTGAACAAGTAATATTTTGAAAAGCCCTCATGCCTGAGGCTTCCCGACAACTATTGATCCGCGGATCGCAGCCGCCGGACTTCACCCCGCCTAGCCGCCAACCATGCCAAGCATGGCGCGGCCATAGGGTTACTTGCGCCCACCACGAGGAGGTGGGGGTGAGTGCCGACGGGCATGCGAGCACACCTTCCTCCGGGGGCCGCCGCCGCCGGCAAACGAATTCCAAAGGCAATCTTTACTACTTGTATCTACGTTGTATGATTAAGATCCGTGGATTAGGGTCTAGATTAGCCTGAGGTTGCCAACTTACACCAACCAAAGTAGTCCCGTGCATGTGGTTGTGGAGCCCTAAAACGGTTAAACGAGAAATTGAAATTGAAATGAAACCGGCTATTTTCCTTGGGCCCTCCCAGCTCCGCCAAGAAGGGAACTCGCAAGCGGGGGCTAGACCGTGAGCCTCCTAGTCCTACCTCTCCAAGAATGGGTTGGGGGAGTTTTTTTCCCCCCCGGGGAGTTTTGCGACTCGTGGCGATGGTGGTAGGGCAACAAGATTAGGTACGGTTGCTGTGAGTTGAAGAGCGTTGTATAGTTGTGCGGGATTAAGGTGCTAGACGAGACGGAAGATGTCTAACCAAGCAAGTGATAGGCTAGCAAAGGAAATAGATGGTCGACCGGAAGGGCCCCCTTCATGACCGACATAGTTGACGTCGTCTTTTGGTGGAAGACATGCAATGCGATAGAAGTCGAGTCCCATGATGGAACCTACGTTGGTAAATATAGCCGATACGCTACATCGTTTAAGTAACCGAGTTGTCACTTTTTCGATTGTGTTGTCACAACTGCTTGACCACGCAGACAATGGTTTCAGAAATTTTGAAGGACGAGTGAATATGAGCCGAGAGGCAGAGCAAATGAGATCGGAGAGGATCCGTGACATGCCGCCTATGAATCTATGATGCCTAACGGCGTCACGCCAGCCAAGATGAAGAGTATCGCTATGACTGATATGAATGAGGTAAAAAAACTAGTTACAACACGCGCGCGGGTATCTACGGTATCACAACATCAACCCCGAAGAACAAAGAGGAGTGTACTTGGTTCACTCCTCTATATGGTTTTATGGTTTATGGTATATGGTTTTATGAAAGGCCCACTATCGAAGTGGCGGTACTCCCATGTTGCGCAGACTGGAGATGAAGTCGTTACATGTTTTCCTCGTGTCTTTAAGATGGAAAGACCGTTAGTTCAAGAAATCCGGGGAAGAACACCGGCGGAACATGCGAGATTGAATTTGGACACGGCGCGACAGAAAGCTACGGTACTAAAGTACGCGAATTATTTTCGAGATCAATAATTGGAGCTTCCTCACCGTCACGAATAAAATGACGCACATCATCTCCAGCGCGATCTAAGACCCTCGACTCACAAGGAGGCTGCCATGAAGAACCCTAAGATCCTACACGAGGCAATTCAAGCAGCGCTACGAGCACATGTAACATACAACAAGATTGAAACGACCCGACGCTCGACGAGCCGGCTGAACGTCATTGGGGAGGATAGCGACTTTTCTGAAGCAATTGAGGAGGTCGACAGTGAGTCGGAGGAAGATTCGCACGGAGCGATAGATGAGAAGCTGCGGGAGCGGTACGAAATTCGACGCCCTACTCAAGAGGAGGTCGATAATGAAAAGATGGCAAATGCTTCATTTGCCACAAGAGGTGACATATAGCTATCGACTGCCCTGACATGAAGAGCAAGAAGACCCGTTACCTCAAACGACATTGAGGCCATTCTTTAGAAGTAAGGATTTTAGCGAATGGGTGATGAATAGGGTGTATTTCCTAAAGTACTCTCTGACCTAGGGGTCTTTCGACTTTGATGGAGGTAGCAATAATGGCGCCCTTAATTCTCAAGTGGCGGAGGATTTTTGCTGTCCGGCGCGCCCATTTCAGGGAAGAGATCTACATAAGTACCGGAGAATTTGGCTAAACGCGACACTTAATCGATTAGACGATTTATGGGCTCCTATTTGCGGATGAGTAAACTGCTTCATCCCGGCGCCCGCCGGCGGCGCAGCGGCGGCGGCCCCGGAGGGGGGTGCGTTCGCAAGCCCGTCGGCACCTACCTCGACCTCCACGCGGTGGGCGATGGTAACCATGTAGCCGTGCTAGGCTTGGCACGGTAGGGGGCAGAACGAGGTACCGACAGTTGCAACCCGCGGGATCATCATCTGTCGGGAAGCCATGTACGGAGGGTTTTGGAAAAGCATAATATCCGTACACCAGCACAGGGATCTCCCGCTCGGGCAATCCGATACGTTTTTTCAGCGACTAAATACTCACAGATACTCTCCCGTCCTGACGGGAACGATGTCTACGGAATGTTTTTTGGCGAAGAAGGGTACGGACGGATCAACGGTGGGACGAGGGTGTTGGAGAGGGCGTCGGACAGCTAGGAAGCAGCGCTAGGGCATGGCGCTCGCTATCAGTCGACAGCCCTGTGAGTTTTATGTCTCCCATGGGGGCGAGACTTGAATCTACGCATGACGGAGGAGGGTCACAGCCGGAGGAGCGACACGGTAGGGTGGCGGAGGTCTTGAGGATCATCCGCCGCCGGAGAAACCCGGTACGGGGGTTTTTGGAAAGCATTCCCGTACCCAACATCTTTTTGTGGAGCAGCGACTCGATCCCTATGCCCGACCTACCCCTTCCCTAGTCGGTACCCGGTTATCGACATGCTGCCTCGGGCACTGTGCCTAGGGTTATCGTAACGGCACACTGCTCGTAAAGGCGCCCCCCTAACAACGTAAACCACCGGGGGCGGGTTCTGCCGGCCACAACGCGATTAGATAGGTGTTGGAAACAACGGATCAAGGACCGGGGACAAGAGAACATAAGGCACATGGGCAAGAGAGCCAGCCGGACACCGTACGTAGCTTAGTTATCTTCTCTTCCCAGCCCCCGAAGGAGGGAAGACTCGGCTAGGTGGCGAGGTGCGTCGGGAGGAGAAACTACTATCTCGAGCGGGGATGAGCACGGACGAGACGGGACCGACGAAGATCTGAGTCACGGTCTCGCCCCTAGCTGAAATTGAAATTGAAATTGAAATTGTTTACAACATGTACCGTATGCGCCGGTTTTTCACCAAAAGCCGGATGCGTCGGCTGCTGTCTCTGGGCCCTCCCAACTATGCCATACAGGGAACTTACAAGTCAGGGCTAGACCGTTAACCACCTAATCCAACCTCTCCAAGGGTGTTCGGGGGTTTTACTCCCCCCGGGGTTGTGTGCATTCAGGGTCGTGCGTGGAGGCAATGTGCGGATGCGCGGTGGGAGGTCGTGCGGGACTTGATGCGGTATATGCGTAGGAGGTGATGCAGCCATTGGACAGTATGCGTATGGAGTTGAGCAAGAATGCGAGATGTGTCGAGGCGTGCTTTGGAGACGAGTTTATCTGGAGGGTCGGTGCGGGCGGTGAGAAGGGAGGTGAGACTCGTGATGGTGGAGGAGTGTGGTGTACCGGTGCGGCTCATGACTATGGGTATGATGTCGACCACTGTGCCTGGCCAGTGGTTTCTGATGGCGTTCGCAAGGGGTGTGTATTTGGTGCGTATGAGGTCAGCTGTGTGCGAGAGGTTATTGTCTGTGCAGTACTTCCATTCCCCTATCTGGATTTTTTTATGGATGCGTAACGTCGGCGACCGTTGGAGTGACCAACGAATCGGGGTTCGAGGATGCGGATGAAGTCAGGTTTGTGTGCAGGGGGACGAAGTGGGGGGGGGAGAATCTCAGGTGGGAGGACGGCGGGGCACGAGGTGAGGGAATCGGGCGAGAGACCTTCGTCAGCAGCGACAAGGCGGGTGGGCATGTGGGTGGGGTGAGGTGGGTGGCAGTCAAGTGGGGTGCAGGCAGGGGTGGGGGAATCAAACGATTTTATGGGTTTGTTACCGAAGTCTGCGGTGATGGTTTCCCATCGCCCTCCGTTGTGGCGTTCCAGTAGGGAGAGTAGGAGTTGCAGAGCGCTGTTGTGTCGGTCCTGTCTTAGACCAGACATAGAGGGGCAGTTACCGGCCATGTGGCCGTTGCTAGTGAATTGGCCACATAGGGGGCAGCGCAGGGTGGGGTTGTGAGTAAGTAGGCGGGTGTTGTGGACACCCCACATGAATTCTTGTTTGTGTGTGAACTGGATATTTGTGAGGGTTGAGTGTTTTTTGTGGTAAGAGAAATCGGCGCCGTCCTGCGCGGCGCGGGCGAGGAGGGCACCGTGTTTGGTTGTTCGCGAGAGAGGAGTGTGTGTGTGTTTTGTGCTGTAGGTGTGTGCGTCGGATTTGAGGTTGGTGTATTTGTAGGTTACGGGGTCCCCTAGCGTTTGTGGGATGAGGGTGTATGGCCATGTCCAGTGGCCTATTGTGACTTCAGAACCTGTGGTGTATGTAGTATCGGGTGGGTGACCATCCGCGACTTGGTTTGCGAGGGTGTCTGCGAGGTCGTTGCCGATGGAATGGTTGTGGGCTTTGATTTTGCCGAGGTGTGTACGGATGCCTGTTTCGCAGCGGGTTTTAAGGGTGTGTGTGATAGATGAGAGGGTGTCGCGGTGAATGTTGTGGCGGTAAGCGGAAGGGCAGTTTAAGTAACCTTGTATGAGGCGGAGGGAGCACGCACTGTCTGTGAGGAGGTGGGTGTGGCCAAGTTGGAGGCCAATATCTATGCCAGCTAATTCAGCACGATTTATTGTATGTGAGGGAGGGGTAGAGGTCACCATGATTTTGACTCGGGTGTCCGAGGCGGGGTGGGTAGCTGCTGCTCCGAGGGGGGTCGAGCCGCCTTTTTTCGAGCCGTCCGTGTATACGAAGTCCTGCCAGTTCCAAGCAGGGGTGCCTCTGGTGGGGGGGTACGTTAGATGCACGCGGTCTGGGAGGGGGTATGTGAGGGGGTGAGTTGGGTTTGGGGGGCGGTGGTATATACCTGCTGAGTGGGGTGAGTATGTGACAAAGAGGTGTGGAGGAGGGGGGGTGATGATGGGGTTGGGGAGGTGAGTGTCGTAGATAGATTCGAGAGTGTTGTGAAGTGCGGTCATGGCTGCGGGTGACGGGAGGGTGGTGAGTGCGAGGGGGTTAGCGACGAGGTATATGTCGACCATCCATCGTGTGCCGAATGGGGTAGGGGTGGGGTTGCCAGTGTGTTGGTCGGGGGGTAGGAATGTGTTTGCGTCATTGGGCAGGGTGTAAAGGTGGTGGGTGTATGGGGAGTTGATGTATTTGGAGTGGCGGTATGGTGTGTGTTCCCAACGGGGGAGGATGAGGATGGTTGCGCTGGGTGTGTGAGGGGCTGTGAGGTGTGCGCTGGTGATTGCGTGTTCCATGGCTCGTCTCATGCATTCGTGGTCGTATTCGGGGTTGGCTATGTTGGTGCCTTGCCATGTGTGTGGGGCATTGCTGCCGCTAGATGAGAAGACTATATCTTCAGGGTAGAGGGAGTGGTAGGTGTGGGAGTGGAGGGATTTATTGAGGGGGTCGGAGTAGAGTTCTGTCTGGACGCGGAATGTGTGACGGAGAGCTGTGAGTAGGTCTTCTCTAGTGGCCCATCTATTACGGGTGGTGGTGGCGGGTGTGGGTGAGTGGATTTCTGAGCGGGAACCTAGGCGGGTCAGGAGGTGGTAGACCTCCTCTTCGAACGTATGCTGCGAGAGGTCGGGGCGAAAGAGCTGAAAGAGGTGGCGGACGCGGGGGCCGTTAAGGGTGGTGACCGCGCGGCCGTCGGGAGTGCAGAGTATGGTGGTGTCGAGGAGTGATGGGTGTGCGTGGATAGCGAATTTACCGGTAGGGAGCATGTCGAGGTCGGGGTTGATGGGGTCATGGTTGAATGTGATTAGGGGGTGTGACCACGGAGGGGGTCCGGGTTCTGGCAAAATGGGTGTGGTGGAGGGGACATAGCCTGAGTTAAATGCGGTGAGGGCGGTGGGGCCGGAGGGGGTCTCACTGATGGTGTCGTGGAGTTGTAGGCACGGGGCCCACTGCACTTCGTGGAGGTGGGTGAGGTCGTGGTGTTGGCCGCGAGCACACCAGTCGCACTGCCATGAGGCGGGTCCCTGAGCTGGGCGGCATTGGGAGTGTATGGCAAAGTGCGGGCATGTGCAGCAGGTGGAGGAGGGTTCTATGTGCAGGGGGTCATGACACATGGAGCAGGCGGTGGGGGAGGGGGAGGGGAGGCATACCGATGTAGGAGTGGAGGAGATGAGGCGGAAGCCGTCGTCGAGTTGTAACTGAATGTCCCATTCCGTGAGGTGTTCCGGGGCCCATTCAACCATGTACTGCGTCTGGCCGTATTCTGTGTCCTTGTGTTTGGAAATGATGCGTGTTACGTCGCAGGGAGGGTAGTGGTGGTCTGAGGGGGTGAGGTATTCAGTGTCTAAGTGTGTGGTGGGTGCGGTGGGGGTGGGGTGAGTGGTGCGGGGGGTGTAGATGCCTGATGAGAGGGTGGGGGGCGAGCGGGGGAGGTGAGGGGAGAGGAGGGGAATCCATGAGGGGTGTATAGTGGTGGGGGGGGATGCTTGGTTGGTAGTGAGGCTTGTGATGGGGAGGCGGTTGTGGATAGTATCGAGGGGTTCAGTGAGGATTGCGGCGAGGAGGCGGATGGGAACTGAGAGTGGGGTGGTGGACCCCGTGAGTGTGGTGATGGATTTGCATGATTTGAGGATGAAGGAGGATGAGGTGGCTCTGAGGAGGACTTGTGGCCACGAGGTGATGTTACTTTTCCAGAGGGGGGTGAGGCGGGGTAGGAGGGAGGCGTGTGTTTTGCGGGGAGAGAAATCGCAGTAGGCTTGTTTATATGTGTGAGGGTCGGTGATGTGTGTGGCTTTGTCCCGGAGTGAGGCGAGGAGGGCGTTGTCTTGAGTGGTGAAGTGGGCGCGGATTGTGGAGGCGATAGGGTTGGTGAGGGAGAGTGGAGGGATGTTGTGGAATAGGGTGCCCGCATCGCGTTGAGCTCGGACTAAGCACTTGAGTGTGGGTGGGGTGTAACATGTTGACATGATGGATTCCGAGGGCCAGTGGGAGTACGTGGTGGATAGGGTGCGTATGTGTGCGCGGGCCATGTGGCCTCTGTAGCCCGAGTTGTTCATGATTTTATGTAGGTGGCAAACTGTGAGTTGTGCGGCGTGGGCTTTGAGGGAGGGGAGGCCGTATCCTAGGTCTGAGGTAGGGCGGTGGAGGGCGGTGCGGGGAAGGTTACGTACCGAGGAGACGGCGGAGCGGAGTGCGCGGCAGATTTGTCCTTCGAGAGTGTCGAGTTGGGAGTCGGTGAAGAGGCCAAGCTGGAGGGTGAAATGCTTTCCGATGAGGAGTCCACGGATGACCCTGATTCTGCGGGATTGTGTTAGTGGGGAGGTGGAAAGGGTGGTGATGAGGGATGCAGTGGTGCGTTTGAGTTCTTGCCAGTGTTTGGTGAAGTTGAGGGAGGTGTTGAGTTCTACCCCTAGGACACGGTATGTGTCCCTGGGGCTAATGGAGGGGATGGGGGCCGGGGTGGAGTTTAGGGAGATGAACTGTGTCTGCAGGCGGGATGCGAGGAGGGTAGTGTTGGCGAGGGTGAGGGCGTTGCCTGTGCGCCAGAGCGCGCCGGTGATGCAGCATTTGCGGATGTTGACGGTCATGCCCGTGTAGGCGCTGAAGAGGGAGAGTTTTCTGAGCTGGATGGTCATGTTGGGGGTCGAGCCCGTGGCAAGGCTGAGGTCGTCGGCGAATCCGTGTCCTGGGTATGTGGCTGTGGGTTCTGTGGGGTCGACGTTAGTAGCGGGGGGGCCTGGGCGGTATCCCCGGCTTCCCACCGTGAGCCAGCGAAGAAAGGGTTCAAGGAAGAGGGTGAATAGAAAGGGGGAGAGGGTGTCGCCCTGGAGGGTTCCGCGATTAATGTCTATAGAAGGGGTGGGGCCATGTGGTGTAATATAGTCTGTGGTTGAGACCCCGTAGAGGTGTTCGCATGTGTCGACAAAGGTGGGGGGCATACCGAGTTGACGCATGTGTTTGAACATGATACGGTGGTCCGCGGCGTTGAAGGCGCCTTTGAAATCGGCGTACATGACGTAGATGTCTTTGTTGTGGAGTTTCGCGTCCTCCATTGTCATAATGAGGGAGGAGAGGGCGTCGTGGATACTGCGGTGTTGTCGGAATCCGTCTTGTTGGTCGCTGAGAATGCCGTGGGTTTCGGCGTACTTCGAGCCTGCGTCTTTTATTAGTGCTGTCCATAGTTTAAGGAGGTTATTCATGAGGGCGATAGGGCGGTAGTTATCGAGGAGGGAGGGGTCGCCTTTTTTATGTAGGAGGCATGTTGTGCTGTGGCACCAATCAGGAGGGGTGTAGGATTTGTGTGCTAGGAGGGAGAGGAGAGAGAAGAGGGCGGAGCGGGTCGCCGGTGGTAGGAATTTGATTATTTCATTGGGGATGCCGTCGGGGCCGGGGGCTTTGCCGGTGCCTAGGGAGTTGAGTGTTTTATCGAAAGTGTCGCGGGTAATCATGTCGGCAAGGGTGAGAGAGGGGTCGCCGCGAGGTTCGATGGTAAAGGTGTCGGGGTTGTCGGGGAGTTCCCACGGGGGGGTGGGTAGTTCGTGTGGGGTGGCGCAGCTGAGTTCGGTGGCGAAGTGAGAGTGTACCGCATCAATGACGGCGGAGGGTGAGGATGCGGTGGTTTTATCGGGTTTGGTAATGCGGTGGAGGGTGGAGGCGGAGCCGGCTGGTGGTAAGAGGCCGCTTTTAATTTTCAATCGGCGGTGGGAGAGTTTGGGGCAGGAGTCGTAGGCCGCGTTGACCCGAGTTTTTATTTTCTTTATCTTATCCGTTGTGGTGGCGCGAAGGAGCTGGCGTATGCGTGCTTGGCATTGTTGTTTAATGGCGTCAGGGGAGAGATATTCAGTTGTGTTTAAGAGGGCTTGGGCGGCGGGGAGGGGGCCGTTATTTTTACTGCATTTACGGAGTTTGAGGATGTGAATGCGCGTTTTCTTTGGTAACCAAGTAGGGTCAAGGGACGTTTGGGGTGGTCGGGGTTTCTTGTCGGGGAGGAGGGGCCAAATTGTGGCTGCGTGGTTCATGTGATGGGAGAGGAGTGTGGTGAATTGTGAGGCGAGGGTGTCGAGGGTGTCGGGGGAGGCCGAGGTGTGTGAGGTGTTGAGTATTTCTGCGTGTAGGGCGGCCGTTTGGTTGATGAGGTCGGGGGTGCTGGTTTGGTATGTTTTAATGTGGTCGGGTGTGAGGGGAAGTCGAAAGTTGAGTTTGCGCGTTGTGTGATGTGTGTGGGGGTGGGTATGGGGAGGGGGGGGATGAGCCATGAGGGAGGAAGGGGCGGGGATGACGAGGTGGATTGCAGAGTGATCAGTAAAGTGGGAGGGGGAGGGGAATATCGAGCAGGAGGATGGTGGGAGGGTGATAGGTGAAGGAGGCGTGGTGAGCCAGTGGTCGAGGCAGCCCCCGCTGCGGGGGAAGGTGGGGATGGGGTCGTGGAGGGGGTGGAGGTGGGATTTGAGTAGGGAGGTGAAGGCGGGTTGTCCTGTACCTGTGTCGGTGGTCGATTGGAAGTCCCCTCCCCAGAGAGTGCGGTGGTGCGGGTGGTCGTCCGTTAAGCGGAGGCCCCAGGCTGCAACCTCCGCGTAGAGGCGGGTCAGTTGTGGGGTGGAGAGCTGGGGCATATAAGCGCCGATAAGGAGGTAAGGGGTGCCTGAGTGGGGAACGATTTTTAGGCCGGCTATATGGGGGATGAGGTGGGGGGGCGGAGTTAGCACGGTGGCAGACTGGAAAGAGGCTCTGCGGACCGCGAAGAGAACGCCTGCGTTGGGTAGGGGCACAGTTGAGTGGCAAGGGCGGGAGCTTTTGAGGTGGTATTGGGGAAGGGCTATGCGCCAGCGCGATTTGTGGGTGTTGTGGTTAGTTTCGGTGAGGATAAGAATGTCCGGACGGTGTGAGGTGGAGAGGTGTTCCACATCCATGATGGAGGTGTGGAGTCCGCGGGTGTTGAGGTTGATGAAGTGTAATGGTTGGGATGTGTGATGTGGGAGGATGGGGGAGGGGAGGGAGGCGGGGATGCGGGGGGGGTCATCGGGGGGTCGTTCGACGGGTGGGGGTTGGAAGGGAGGGGGGATGAGAGGGGGTGAGGGAAGTGAGTGTGCAGGGGGAGGATGTGTGGGGGGGGATGGTTGTGTGGGGGGTTGTAAAGCGGCGAGGAGGTGGTGTCGTCCCTGTGGGAGGGGGGCGGAGCGGAAGGTGTGGTTCCATAGGAGAGTGTGGAGGGAGTATACGGTGGACCGGGGGTCGAAGGAGGGGGGGTTGTAGTGTTGGTCCGGGGGGGCTGTGGCGATGAAGTAGGTGTGGAGGAGGGCGTGGGTGCCGCACGACCACGCGCTGTCGGAGTCGTTTTGGCGAGGCG